>JAOEHK010068740.1:0-19598 GCA_025447835.1 Labidoglobus nevermanni | reverse complement strand
AACCGGTCGGTCTCTTTATTTGAAAAAGATATTAAATAAAACTTTTTGGAGAAGACAATTTCGATACAATTATTTTAATTTAGATTAATTTCCAGAGTATGGTTTGTAGTAACAGGATAAGTTCCGAATGCACATTTTAAGTAAACATTCAATGCAAATATAAAGTTGCTATAACTAACAAAAGTTTCAGGTAATGTGTGCATATAGAGACTAGTGCCCATTTTCATTCAGCCTTAAAATGTCTTCCATTAGTGGTAGTTTGCAATCACTGGGTTAAAATCCTCCCTAATTTGCGTCGCTCTCAGTGATTCCTACAATTCTATCCTAAGCCCACATCAGAGTTCAGCTATAACATTGCCATTATACCCATTCTGTTCCGGCCCCCAACTTTCCTTTAAATATCAATCTTAGCGAGTTATATCGTGTCTCATTATGCTTAGGTACAAGGGTTCTCTTTTCGTAATCGTTGCTATTAGTTCCCGGCAATTGTATATTAAGCAATCTAATCTAATGAAGGATTGTTTCCCATATATCTTGATTTGTTTTGTATCCATTTAGGATATTTAATTTAGATTAATTTCCAGAGTACGGTTTGTAGTAACAGGATAAGTTCCGAATGCACATTTTAAGTAAACATTCAATGCAAACATAAAGTTGCTATAATTAACAATGAAAAGTTGCATGTATTGTGTGCATATATAGAAACTAGATTTATTGTTGCAGGATATGTCTGAATACAAATGCGAATCAGGAATGCCGCCAGTTTATGTTCCACACAAGCCTGTGACAGCCGTGATTGGAGCATCGTTCAGCGTCGTGTCCATAATGGTCGCAAACATCTTGAGACTGTTCAAGGTAAAGAAGCCCGATGCCGCAATTTCATTCAAAATGCGAAGGAGAAGTGTAAACTTCCAAGTGAGCGAATGCCTAAACGTTTCCGGCCCAATGATGGGAGTTGAGGAATCTCACGAGATCGAATAAGAATGGAATCAGAAATTACACCCTCGCAGTTGCAAATTTGCAAAGAGTGTTTTTTTCCACACGAAAAGCATTCGGAAATGATGAGATTGTTTCAGTGGCGATCATTTCGCTGACAAGTTAATAAATTGCATCGCTTATTCTTGCCCTCATTTTGACGTGAGAAATCTATCTATTCCCACATCCACTCTGCTCGATTATCATCAGCCAATAATCGACGTTTCTTCTGACTTCTTAGCTCATTGATTGGTGATATACATTTGTCGTCTTTCTCACTTGTCGATTCTTTTTTGGTTAAAATTGCCTCAAATATTACCAAAGGGCTAAATCAAGAAGAACGGCTGTTCAAAAATGAAAAGCAGCAAACGTGTTCACCCCAAAACACCACAATTTTCCAATTTCTGAGAGAGGAAATTTAATTAAATCTATAAATCCCCCTGGTGGGTATCGTGGCTCTATCAAATGTGTTAGATTCTCTTATATATAGTGCCGGGAATGCACTAAACGCTGTTGTTATTGCGTGTATAATAATGTATTGAAAACAACTGGTGATTCGCTTAAAATTGGCAGATTTTGTTCACACGTCTAACTTAACCTTCTTTCATCTTCTAACCATCCACGTCGTGTCGATTCGTTGCTAGACCTCTCTCTCCTCTCACTCAGTCTGCTTGCATGGCAATTTCAAGATCGCCCTCTATATATATCTTATTCTGTATTATATTCTAGCACATTGCCTTAATGTTCCTAGGAAGCCCGACTTCCACAAATAGAACAGACCCCTTTAAATAAAGCTATGTAGCTGCATATGATGCTATTAGGCAGAGTCGGAGGAATGGTGTTTGAAGTCACTATGCGAACTTAAATAGCGCCCTCTAGGCACCTTAAAACCTATGCGATGCTTTTAGCCTTCCCCCCTGATCCCATGCAGACCTGGCCTCTGCTTACCACATTTCTCCGGACCTGCCCTTACTTACCATCTTTATTATTCCCATTGGCTCGAAATTAATTATTAATTGAACTTTAGTTAGCATCCTTCTTAGCATTTAAAGTTCTTCACAGTCAAAACAAGAGAAAATAATATTTGATGAAGATTTATTGATTCATCATTATTACAACTCTCACGTCCAGGATATCACTACGCGACCCCAAATGAGGTTGCGATCCATAGTTTAGAAGATTTTCTGCTCCAGGATGTCAAACTAGACGTGACTTGGAAGTAAGCCGTAAATCCATTTAATAATAAAGATTGCAAAACAATTACTCTAAATTTAATGAATATACTTAGGATTTTGGATTTTAGTATTGTTTAATAGTTCCTTCAATACCTAATTCAAATTACCCGAGGAGATTCATCAAATTGAAAATTCAAGATTCAGACGAGATGAATAGTATATTATTATTCTGCGTTCACTTTCGGAACATCATTACTACCCCGAATTATCATGTTTCGAGTAGAAATGTGGCGGCTGCTTATTGCCTGTAGGAAGACGTTTAATTAAGTTTCAATCGATTTCCGAAATATGCTTTGAAACTGCGATTTCGTCCATTTGCAGATACCACAAGTGAGCTACGCTTCGACGAGCACAGAATTATCGGACAAATCACGTTTTGAGTACTTCAGCCGAGTCGTTCCTCCGGACAATTTTCAAGCGCAAGCGATGGTCAGCATTATTAAGGAGCTCGGATGGAAGTACGTTTCAACAGTGGCTGTGGAGGGCGAATACGGCGAAAAGGTAAAGAGGTCCTCTTATGCCTTAACTGTAGCAAGCCACAATAATCTATATTCAGTCAATATACTACACCTGTATTTCATGTATTCTCCTGCCGATTGTAATTTGATTAACGGATGACGGCTTTTATTTCGAACAATAGAGTATATCAATTTGATAAATGATTGATGACCTAATAGGGGAAACAATGTGAGTTTTGTCATGGTACCAACATTGAATTTTCTACAAATAAATAAATAGCATGTGAAATTAGCGTGGAATATAAGGGGTTATTTGTGGAATTTAGGATAAAAATACAAGCACAAAGTGCAATGCATTTATGCACGCTTGTAGTCCGTAAGGAGAATGCTCGACTTTGTACAGAGACTTTGTTAATCTTTGTGCTGGGTTAACCACACGAATACAAAGTTTGCACAAGCAGAGTTGCGAAGATAACTATCGTGCTATAATCTTGCTTCGTAGTCGCTTTCATCTCCAGTTGAACATAAAATCATTTTACTATTTTTCATTTTACTTCCGGCAACTTTGTCCTCCATATTGATGGACTCCAATATGGGCGGGAAATGGAAGTAAACCTAAAAACGGCACTTCATGAATACGGTAACAGATTGCATTCTACGTGCAATTGTATCCAACGGATCTCGCTCCGCTGGTACCTGCTTCGACTTATTGTGCATTTTATATACGATAAATACCAATCCAATAAGGGTGCTTTTTCGATCTTATTCCCGTTTTTGTTTTAGAAAAAGCGGAGTTGAATTGACATTCATAAATTTTACAGTTCATTGAACTTTGACTTCAGAGCTTCTGCTGGCTTAGGATGTTGAGACAAGAATACACTTTCAAAGACGCTAAACTCCGAGTTTTATTTAAACCGGATCTCATTGCATTGAGGTTAGCATTCTTGGTGTACTTGCAACCCCTTGCAAGTGCATCGGCTACAGGTTTCAGGCAATTCCTAAACTTTAGATGCTGGGAGAGTGTTTATGATTGTAGAGAAATATCTGCTTATTTCTGTTTACTGCTAATAGAGCGGTGTCGAGAGGATGGACAGAATTTAGTAGCTAGCTCTCGGAAAAGTTCCTCTGCACTCATCTTTTATCTAGTGAGATACGTATTATTGATGGATAACACACGGGGGATAATAATTTACATTTCAACCTGTAGCCATTGAGTTAGCAATCATTCATTTATGCCGATTTTGATAGTAGAAGACAGATGTGTTGATAGACTCAAATATTATTTATCGTTCAATGTGAAATGACAGGAAAACGTCTACATAATCAAAAATGACCTTTCCTTCGCAATTGATTAACATTTCCGATCGGTAATAAGGTTTCCAAGTATAAAGTTAACTGAAAGTATGCAAAGGCAATGAAATGAATTGAGACGTGAAAGCCTTATGCACAAGTTAATGCCTTTTTAATCAGTTCTTCGCTAACTCTTTCGCCTTCAACTTGCCTAGTAATGAAACTGCGTGAAACGGAAAATTGCGCAAAAACCCAACACGCGCTCGCAACTTCCAATTGCAGTGGAGTCGACGTTCAATTTCCGGTTGACATTACATCCTTGCGTGGCGCCACTGACTTTTTCGCTTTACGTGCAAATCTCATCATGTTTAGGAAATAAACTTGGATGCATCTCTTTCAATTGCCTAAAAGCTGATACAAAGTGAGTTTCAAAACACGACGCTTCAAGACCATCCAAAAGTGCGGTAAAAAGTTGAAGAAAGCAGGTGTAAGGGTAAAACTATTGGGTTACATGACGAAATTTACGAGACAAAATTACACAGATGAAATTACCCAAGACAAAATTACACTTGGACAAAATTACACACGTCTAAATTACACTAGACAAAATTACACGTAATAATTATTTTTCCCCATTTTTCGTCTTTTAAAGGATCAGATTCTGGATGGCACGCTTCCAAGCTGCTGAGACAATCACTCGCTGTACAAGACTTGCTTAGAGTGCACGTACCTTTTCCGTGTATCAGTCTTTTTATTAAAGTTATTATCCTGAATCCGGCATGGCATTGTGCTCTACAGGGTATGTTTCAATGCTGTCATCCTACTGTATGGAAATTCCTACACAACATTGTCAGAGAATTATCCTTAAAACACACTAAATATTTACAAATCTACGCTGGACAGAGAAACCCTGGTCACCGTGAAGATTAATCATTGTCACAGCGCATTGCAAATATTGTTCGAAATTACAATTCTAATGATCGAATGCATTTTCTGCGTTGTATAAACCATTTGCTTTAATAAGCTTCATTTAAATTCGTTTCAATTATAGTGCTACACCATTCTTCAAATTCGTTTTTTCAAAGCAACAAATTTAAGCCGGCCAATGTTTGCATTGGAAAAGTGACTGAATTGCATAATGCCATCCTTCCACACTATTGGTTGTCCTCGCTAAGCAATTAGGTTCAGATTGCTTATATTTCCATACGTTGTAACATCCATTTCGAAGTTGGCGGCCCCAAACGTATGCACGTTGGAAGTATTGTATCTTAATTTACTATATGTTCCTTTCTTTGACACAACGTGTATTAGACAATTATATTATCCAGAAATGAGTGGTATTTCCGTAGTTTCCTAAAAATTAAAAATTTATGTTTGTGTTGTATGTGGGTCGGTGTTGTTTCGCCTTAGTGTTGTTTTGTCCATGTGCTCAATTGTCCCTTTAATGTATTGTAAATACGGCATACTTCCTTCCAATCATCAATTGCGAATGAAGATGTTAAATGCACAATAAAATTGCCCGCAATATTTCTTTAAATGCGAAAAAAAGTGAAACTAATAATTATTACGTGTAATTTTGTCTCGTGTGATTTTGACGTGTGTAATTTTGTCCATGTGAAATTTTGTCGGCGTGTAATTTTGTCTTGTATAATTTCGTCTGTGTAATTTTGTCTTGTGTAATTCTGTCCTGACACTTCTGAGGACCTCTACGCAACTGCCGTGTGTCTGTCGTAATTCTTGTATTATTTGCAGCCAGATTTCAACACTTATGCCTACGTTCTTCTGGCCCAGAATTTCCCAAACTTTTTTCCCCTGTTGAACCCTTAAAATCGCATTTTAGAAATTAATTCAACGCATTAAGTCAGGATACACTGGAAAAGCAAGGGGATTACCCTTCTTTTCTAACGGGACTCAGGGTATTCCCCGTGCTTTCTACCAGTACTGTCTACGAGATTTGCACGTTCCATCCATGAACTGTCATTAGCATTACTTTTATGTAGACCCCTATTCACATCTTGTAAACTTCCAATTTCTTGTTTCGATCTTGTAGGCCCCTTGCAAGTCAAAATCTTCCCTAGAGGCCGATATCGACCACTTTGGGATTCACTGATTTCTTCCTTTTCTCTTAGTACTCAGTGCTCGTTTAGCTATAGTTTCATTTGGATTGATGCCTTTACAAATTGCTTGCGTAATGATGCGTAAAATCGACCAGAGTTTGTAAAGGCAAATGGATTTGTTGTTACAAAAGACTTCATTTCGAGAACAAATATTCCGCAAGTTGTGCAACACCTATGTACAAATACGCTTGAGAAATTGAGTAGAAATTTCCCAATTCGATTGAAAGTGGAATGGGAGGACAAGCTCGAGTTGAACTGCAACTGATTTTCGAATATAGATGGGCAAAGTTTACAGCGCTTGCCCAAGTTGTCTACATACTTTTGCACAATTCAGACCTGAAATTGCGAGTCGTGCTCCAATCTCAAAAAGATATTTAAAGCCAAGGAGCCAATTAAACTAGATCCCGAAGTGGAACCTTATCCTAAATTTTCTAAATTTTACACTCCAATTCATTATTTAGTGACCGTAAATAACGCTCAAAGATACTTCCGCGTAAATGCCTTACTTTTATCTTGGCAACATTTCACAACCTCAAGTTAGAATTACATTTCCTAGCGAAAGTGTTGTCTGCATTTTTTAAAATTAAATTCTAAAAATTAGCTGATTTTATACGGTCTTAAACCTCATCCAATTTATTTTCTGCATTAACTTCTGAACTGGAATTGCGCTTCATTTAACTACTCTCTGCTCTCTGGCACAATGAATTGCAAAACAGCTGGACCGAGTCGAACCAAGTACTGATTAAAACTTTATACCCTTCCATTATTTCAGTCATTAATAATATTGATTTAACTGACAACATATGGATGTTTTTCTTAAGATGAGGCAAACTCGTCTTCTTCTTCTTCATCTGATCTTCAATGCCCTTACAGGCGTCGGATTTTGGTTTGGATTCCAATCCATCTTTTGCCTCTTAATTCTCTCGCGTACTCTTTTATATGCTTTGATTTCCGGATTTCTTCGGGCCAGCTTCATTTCTAATAGGTTATGATGAATGAAATGTTTAAAAATATGAGCTCATATCGATTTTGTTGTGCTCGCTAAGGGAACAATGGATCGTTTTTATGATGTGGTCATAAAAGCAGTTCGGAGGGATATTAAGGACCAACGAATATAAAAATGCAATCGCGGATTATTCGCAGCTATTCCAGTGGAATACGCGATTGTGTAATGATGTTCGAATCAATGGAAAGATATGCGGCTTAGCAATGAGGCAGCTTGGGCGCAAATACTCAGCTGGATTCCACCCCGGGAGCAATATGCTTGGATTTATTTTCAATTAGTTTATTTGCCTTTGTTTTCCATCGAATGGAATGCTTTTAGAGTATCCCTGAATCTCCATCGGTTTCAATGCTCATCATTTATTTGCCCCCATAGTGTTGCATTTCCAGGATTGGCCTCAAGGCTATGCATATCTCCATCTTGTTATTTATCCAAAATTGGATTATATTATGTATAGTTTGCAAAAGAGCAAGAGAGCATTGCTGAAATCTTTCCTGATAAACATTCTAAGATCAGGGAGAATATGAAGAATATGTGGATTGCTATAGAATGAGCAAAGTTGTTGAATAAAAAACAAGATTGATTTGAGTCATCATTTATAAAGCAGCGATTACTGAGCGATAAGTGAATTGAAAGCAAATATAAAAAATTAGTGAATTGCTGAGCACGCAAAAACTTGATTGATGATCGGCATTACGGATAATTCAAGCGCTAATTGCATTATTCGCTTTGATAACCAATTGCAATTGCATTTGTGTGCATTTGT
Organism: Labidoglobus nevermanni; assembly: GCA_025447835.1. Classification (NCBI taxonomy): domain Eukaryota; kingdom Metazoa; phylum Arthropoda; class Insecta; order Coleoptera; family Staphylinidae; genus Labidoglobus; species Labidoglobus nevermanni. The sequence continues at coordinate 11,754 of JAOEHK010068740.1, read as the reverse complement.
AATTGCATCAGTGAGCAGACAAATAGTGATGAGAATCGCTTTGATGTATATCTATTGAACAATTAAGCTTGATTGTTATTTTGCTATAATTATCGTAATACCACAATTTGGACTCACATTCCTATATTTTAAATAATATTTCCATATAGACTCCGTTTTGGGAATTGCAGTGCCAACCATTTGAGCCTCAGGGCTCTACTGCAATTGAATGTCAAGAGCATTGGGGGGCATTAGAACTAATTACAATTCCCCAAGCAAGAGACGCAAATTTCGAGAATATTGCTAATATGTGCTCTTGACACATGCGCCCTAGAACTGGATAGTTATTTATTTAATGTGCGCATATACAGCAATGCCTTTATAATGCACACAAATACTATAAAAATATAGCAAAAAATAACGATATAATAACTGCTTTAGAGACTGAAGAGTACATTAGTTCAGGTGTATAAGTCCCACCCTCGTTACGTTTGCGAGAGAATCATGGAAGAAGTTACAATCATTATATTAATCATTTGCCAAAGCACACATTCTTTTCATAGATGCTTGACAGATAAGTTAGTGTGTCCTCCTAATGGGGATCCGTATATGAATACAGGACACCATCCAGGCACAATCAATTAAGTTATTACATAATTTAAAGAGAAATCTAACAAGCTGCACATTGCGCCTAAGTTGAAGTGCCGGAAGCCCATAGGCAGCCATTAGATGGAAAGGTCATCACCATAATTGGGGTAAGTGCCAAAGTTAAGAACGTGCAAATAACGTAACAGTCTTCTCTGAATACGTTCCAGCCTATTGCTGTGAATTGCATATATTGGCGACCAGATCAAAGAACCATATTCAAGCTTAGACCGAACCAAGGAGCAATACAGAGTACTTTAAGCACCAGTGGGTTCTTCAACTTACGGCACACTCTGCAAATGCATCCAAGCATATGTAGGGACTTCTTGCAAACACCACACCAAGGTCCCCCACCGTATCAGACCTTCTTAGCGGAACACTATTTATACTGTAATTTTGTACTAGGTTAGCCTTGCAACGTGTATAGGTGACTAGTTCGCATTTGTCAATATTCAGATCTAGGTGATTCACACTAGACCAGGTAACAATTGAGTCTAAGTGAGACACTAGTTTAGTGGGTAAATGTTTAGTTGTGAAACAGAAAATCTTGGAACAATCCCAGATAGATGATTGTAGTTTCATAACCTACAATGGGATATGCAGGCACCCAAAATGCTGCTGCAGAAAGACACCAAACAATAGACTACCTAGCTAAAGTCCACATTTGGCATATATTTAGCGAAAAATATTTGAGTCCAGATAGGAAGACTTTGTTGGCAAACCGCCTATTGTTGTCTGTATAATAGGTTAAATTAGATAGAGCGTCAACTATTAAGATGAAAATATTCGGAGATGCTGAGTTGGCGCAATGTAATAAATTTACATTTAAAGTGTTATTCCTTTTTCGTTTTATATAAAAATGGAGCACAAGGCCTTGCATCATTCAGCTTGGGAACATGAACGCCATTAGCCCGTATATCCTTAGGCGTATCTGTAGAGTTGAGGCTAACAGTGACAGGATCTTGTTATATTCGATTGTAGATTGTGAGCATTTTTCTGCGCTTTCTACCAAGAAATAGATGCTAACAAGGCCTAAATATACCAACAATTTGAGATCAATTATCCCAGTATCCTTGAAATCGTCTCTCTTGCAATTTCATCTCTTAGCTCCCTCCGCTTGTCTATTATATTGCGCACTTTAGACTTGAAGCGGGATGTGATCCCCCAAAACATCGCCCTCAATCGATTTTATAGCTTTGTACACCAATACGTAGCGCAGCAGTGTGTGGCACGTTGATGTGACATATTTTTCAACGAAGGACATAAGCTTGGATGCGGAGGATATCGGTCGGCTTATTTGCAGTTTTAACGCGAAATCATTGTTGATTTTATGCTTATTTATTTGCGTCTTAGAATGGAAATTGTGATACTGGCGAAAACGTGACGTTTAAGGGTGAAAGCAGGTGCGTCGAAATGGAGAATTTCGCACAAGGCAACAGAACTTATCTGCAAAACCAATCATGTGCTGAAAGCCATACAAGATTCGTAAACATTCTCGCAGTTGCTGCTGAGCGAACTCTTTCAAACGCAAAAATGGACGCTGAATGGTTCATCGATCATGGCGCCAATGCTTATAAAATCCCTGGTGTCGATATTAGAATTTCTCCGGCTTCTTAGTGATTCAATATCCCGCTATTTCCGTTACTGAAACCTTGATATTCCAAGTGATTTTGATGCACATTGTTACTTTGGTATTTTGCGAACCTAGAGGAAATATTTCTAGGTCCAAAACGCTACCAATACAAGGTATGGGATAAGATGATCCCAAATCCCTACAATGTAGTGGAAATCAAATAAAAATAAATTCCCTGGAAATGTGGCGTGTAAGAGAACAATAAGCGGAGAATCCTTTCACTTTTTCGGATCTCTATGAATCGATTTTCCTTCTCTGAACCTTGAGGGCACATGATAGAATGTAATGATTCCATTGTTGCCCTATATTTGCAGGGTATCGCATCCTTCATCTCGTATTCTTCGGAAGCTGGCATTTGCATAGCTACCACAGAGAAGATTCTGCGCAATTCTAAATCTGAAGACTTTGATCGTATCATCGAACGATTGATAACGAAACCCCAAGCTCGCGCGGTTGTTCTCTTTGTCGACGAGGACAATACACGGTAAGTTTTGTACTGGTGATGAATGAGGTTGGGAGGATACAATTGAAATGAAATAATTGAATGCCCTCATAGTATACGGTATTATTCTTTTGTTATTCAATAACTTTGAAAAGAGCTAACTATTGATTCACCAGCGAGGGAAGCAATTTACTTGAAATGTTTTATTACTGTTTTAAATGCTCATATTTCATTGCATTTTATATCTTATGTAATCGAATTTTGGAAGTTATGAAATTTTTGGGCCAGAATGTTAGTGAATAATTAGAAACTAAATGAAGTTGTCATAGACCCAAGCAATCCAAGTCAATTTTTCGTTGTGTATAATTTGGGTCTATGACAACTTCATTTAGTTTCTAATTATTCACTATCTTATGTAATATTTTATACAATGACTAGTGGAGTACCCAGCTCTACTACTATTTGCACATCTACCCGTCCGTCTGTTCTGCCCGTCCACCTGTTAGCAATCGGTTTGCAGTGTCGTGCCCCGCTGTCTTAGCCTACTTGATATTGCATGGAAAATTCTTTCCCGTGCGCATTCGTTCGGCAAACAATCGTTGCTTAGCAACGGATTTTGCAAGATTCGCTATTATGTTGAACGTGCGTTACATCTGGTAGGATTGATGTGGTACAAGATGTCTGATAAGAGGAGCCGCCGGGAGTGATGTGATATATTACTCTAATCGAGTGCGCCATGGGGTAGATCTCAGCTTGACGCATTGCAAGATCCCTAACAAGTTGCTTTCGGCGCGCTAGTTAAAGGATATTTGATGTGATGTTAATTTCATCACATCTACATGAATTATTTCACAATTTTGATAAGGATTGATGCTATATAAATATACTAGTGGAGTACCCAGCGTTGCTTGATATGGCATGGAAAATTCATTCCCGTACGCATTCGGTCGGTAAACAATCGTTGCTTGGCAACGGACGACGACACATGCGCAGTAGATTGCATTCGAGCGGTATTGCCGTGCCGTTTGTCGCTATAATTTTGGAACCATGAGGTTCTTCCAAATTTCCTTTCCGTTAGCGATGTCCCAGAAGTACACGGAACATGTCCAATATTTCATTTCCATCGAATAGTTTTTATTTTAGGAGTAAATCGAAGACCCACACACACATATATATACATTCATCGAGTATAGAGAATGTTAAGTACATTCATTCCCATATTTGGCATGGCATTTTGCAATGCGGTTAGAATATTAGTATAATATACATCGAACAACAACATACAAACTTGCCCACTCGGGCAAATATACATCGAAAATTGACAACGCTCGGTAGCGCAATCGGATTGCTATTGTCCGCGAAAGACAGGGTTGTCCGGGTTCGACTCCCGGTGCCGAGTCAATTTTTCGATGTATATTATACTAATATATACATTCATTTTTATATATAGAGAAGATATCAATCTTTCTTCAATTCCTGCAATCGAACAGGTTCCACTGACCTAACCATTGTTGCAGCAAGCTGCTTTATGCGTCAATTCACGCCAATCGCACTGCACATTTCCTCTGGATTGGTAGTGACTCTTGGGGCGCCAAAGTGCATCCCGTACGAGACCAAGAATTTGCAGCCGAGGGCGCCATCACAATTCTACCTCATCGTAATGCAATTAAAGGTAAATTTAATTGGAAATTCGTACAATCACTAATACAGAATGCCTCTAAACAGTTCGAGTTGTCCCTTGGTGAACATTCTTTTAGGGCAGTGATTCTCAACCTTTTTTTGTTGCGGCACATATTTAGCGATTTCAAAATTTGGCGGTACACAAAGAAAAAGATTACATGTAACATGTTGTTAAAACTATTTTTATTTTTAAATGATATAATTTAATAATGTTAACATTATTATTGTCAGTTTTAATAGATTTATTTAGTATGTTAGAATCTTGCATGGGTTAGAAAAGATAGATAAATTTATTTAGTAGGATAATTTGGCGGCACACAAAAGTGCCGCGGCACAGTGGTTGAGAATCACTGTTTTAGGGTATTACTCCTTCCTTCTTATATAGACCTACACCACCCGCCTTAAGTCATTACACAGATGGCTTTTTAGTTTTATTAAGGTTAATCTGGAACATTCTGAGATCACATTTTTGAACTACGCGAAAACTAAAGGATCTAATGCTTCGAATGCAAGTTATAATGGTCTTTAGTTTCCTTAACGATCCTGCACTGGGGGGACTATAATATTACCATTCGAAAGTAACCGTCTCATGGTTATGATGGATGGAAAGATTAAAGTTGCAAATATCAATTGCCATGCTCTCTTCCAATGGAAGTTTGCTTCCGTTTAACGTGTGATGCTGAACACGATGGTGAGAGGTGTAATAAAATTGAATGGATATTCGTGTGGCGAAAGTTGTAAGCGAAAAGATGTACGTCATGAGCGCTTTTGTTAGCTGCGCGAAGTTGTTTCGCAACGTCAAGAAAGTCATTTGGTTCAGTAACGCCCTTGCTCCCGGAAACACCGACTGTTCACTAGTGTATATTTATTATACCCTTAAAGCATTGTTTCAGCACTGCACTTAACAGTCTGCTGTTTCTCTTCTCATTAGTAATGTCAATATTATTGTCCGAAAATGGAGTGCTCAACAATACTTTGAAGAGCAAATTAAAATTAGTTCCCTTTTGGGGGGATACGTTACAAAACAGGCAGAAAATGCGAATACCTTTAAGAGAAAAAGGTAAAATGTGAACGTAAGACGCGTGCAAGCAAAGTGGAATGCATATGGCAGAGTCATCGTGGGCATCTGATGGCAAAATGGATGCCGAGTGGGCAAGTTTGGCAGGACGGCGGGAAATGCCTGGAAATGGCGTACGTGGGCTGCTTTGTTGTTTCTATTTCGTCTGCTTGCTTTCTTTACTTTGCTAAGATAACATTTTTCTATTCTCATGAGGGCATACGCTTTGACATTGTACTGCAAGTCATGAAAGCAATTATTGTTTCAATTTTACGTTCCTGCCATTGTGCTTCACATTTATTAACCTCTTTGTGATCTTGTATTGTGAATAAGTCGCAAGTTATCAGGTTTTCCTTTCCCGGCTGAAAGTTTAGCAGTTCCTTTGTGATTTTGTAGCAGTATTACTCAACGTACTTTATATTACCGCCTTTTTTCTTCTATACAAGTGGCCCATGAATTTCTCAATATCTCCTATTTCGCACAATTAAAAAAAATCACCTTTTTAATGAGCAAAGCTTCAGCCTTGCATTATCAGATCGCCATATATCGTGCAGTGCTGATATGAACAAAAAGATATTAAGGATTCACAACCTTCAATATGAAATGTGGAAGTAATTAGATGATCTGAATAGGAATTTAAAGAACCAATTATGTGCGAATGTCGAGGAATGTCGAGAGCATATTGAGTATATTTGAGTGGCGTAGTTATGAGGAAGCAAGTGGAAGCTATGCGTCTGGGCCCCGCTTCAGGGGGGCCTCGTTTGCACTGAAGAAACCAAATTCTGTTCATAAACATCTGCACTGCAATTGATCGAGCAGCAAAGATCGCAACACGTGTAAGGAACCGTCCGAAAATGCAGATGTTTTATTGGACTATGTCTATCGATGGTAGCGAACCTTCCTTAATAGGGGGCCCACGGTTAGAATTCGCTTACAGGTCCCAAAAATGAAGTTACGCCACTGGTATATTTCTAGATTCGTTTACAACTGGAATAATTCTGGTGGCTGCGGGTAGGACGGTGGAAAATGGCAAGTAAGGAGATTAAGTTTCGTAGCGATCGGAAAACTCAATCGGTTTCTAGATGTCTCCCGGAAATGCGTCGTAAGCATACTGCTTCCAGTCGGACGGCAGTCGTAAATATAAAACATGAATCCAACATGTCCTTTTACATTCCTCTACGTTTGATTCAAGAAATACGCATTGTTTCAATTTGGCAAAATTCGGATGTTCCATAATAAAATATTTCCGCCAGTTCGCGAGTTAGTTTAGTTTCTAGACAATTCATTGAAATGAAAAATATTTATAAGGCAGCTAATTGGTATTAGAAATAAACAAGAGAAGATGAAAATTGATTAAAATGCAGTCTGTTTTAACTAATTTCCTAACTGCCAGTTAAATTTACTAATTTAGTGGATGTGTTTCGTGCCGTTGTAGCTTAGGGTTCATTGTGATTGGCAGTGCGGTATACTACGTGATGAGCACAACAAATATTGATAACAGGCACTATACAGCTATGTTTTCGATACGAACTGTAGGATACTAATTGCATTAAACCGTGAGAAAAATTACTTCGTCAGCGATACGCACTGCCAACTCAATTGACCCAACTAAATCCAAACTAAATTAACCCAAATTGTATCCATGCTCAGCATCAATAATTAAACGATACAATATCAAAAAATATTGATAAAGAATATATTAACGCAGAATTCCTCAATCTTTGTTGCCTCGTGGAACCCCAAACCTCAAATCTAGTCAATTTAATACAGGCGATCTTGGGTAGAAGAAGCAACCCAATTCAAAGAGATTCCTTAAAATCTAGGACATTCCCCTTTAAACCTTGGCTAAGGAACATTCAATCAATTCAACGAAATTCGAGTTTGGAATAAAGGGAGATGTATTTCTTGCTTTTGTTTCTTACTCAAACATCATTCAAATGTTGTATATTTAACCAACGACGTTGCTAGAGAAATATTACAGAATTTTTGTTATTTTCACCAACTAATAAAGTTTTCATGTAAAAGAGTAGTACTGTTGTTTAACAATTTTATATTGTAAATAATCTTGTCAAGAGTCAATGAAATAATGGATTGTAAACTAATGGTTTTGATATTAAAAGATTCATGGATGCATTTTGCCACGAATGCATGCTGAGCAATTTGTCACAGTTTCAACTTCGAAATGCAACGAGTGGCAGTCACTCGTGTCTTTCTTCTTCATATTTTTGCATCTCTGCAAAGTGACGTGTTACTGGAAACCTGTCAAAGTGTAAAATTGTGGAAGAATAGCAACAATGCAACAAATGAAGGAGAATGAATGAACCAAAATTGCATAATTGGTCATGCAAATGAACGTAAAATGATAAAATTGTACTCATTTATGATTCGGAACGTCTTATTCTTCGTGCATTCATTCACCCTCTCATTGTGCAGGGTGGAATAATCTTTAATTGGAATTCGTTAATTTACTCACGTAAAGAAGAAGAATTTAATTTAAATGATAATATTCATGCGTTTAAGCAGATTTTCTTCTGCGATTTGCATTCGTTCCAGCGTTTTCAAACTGATTTATTGCATTTTCATCGCGTTCCAGCATAGTTTCTCAGCATTGATTTTATAGAAACGTCTGTTAACGAATACAGCAGCTGTCTATTCAAAGTTAACTTCTAGAGTTTGTAGGTAGATAAATTACGTAAATATGATGCAGGAAAAGTGGGCGGAAAATTCGAGAACTTCCGTTGCTTTCATGCTCCTGTTTCGGTTGGAAGTCCACGGCCATACAAAGCGAAAGTCTATTTTCTGAACCATACTTTACAAGTTAAATTAGCATAGTAATGTCATAATTTCATCGCCCGCAAGCACAAAGAGTTTTCGCGGATTTGAATTCATTGTGGAAATTTGTTCAAACTTTTCGTTAAATGACTGCAAATCTTCAAAAGTTTCTGGGCTTTCTGGTGAATTGTATAAATTTATTCATTTGATTAGTTTCTTGATATTTGTTGCTGATGCAAATACATTAATTTGGTTTGGAAAAACCTCGTGACGTTTCAAGTAGTCATTTTCTTGTGTTTTAAATTGGGATTAATTACATACTAAGTAACAATTCTATCAACTGCTCGGTAGCTGAGCGGTAACGTAGTGACATGGGTTCAATCCCTGGCATCAGAAATGGCAGATGTCGTTGCAGTACCCTCTTCTGCGACTCCACATTTTATCCAAACAACCCAATTCTACACTCCCTTCCAAAATTATGAGGCCGTACAATGAGGATGGTCAACCAACCAACCAACCAACAATTTCATTAAATGCATCACTTGTTTTCTATCTGGCATTAAATGGACACATGAGAATATCGAAAACAAGGTCGCCCAACCAACCCTCAACATTTGTGAAATATTCGACTCATTGGTAGTTACCAGAGCGAGAGGGTCAACTAAGAGCGTGAATTAAGTTTATTGCCGGAAATTACTTTCGCGCCCTCAGAATATATCTTCGATTTGTTGACGTGGGTGTAGTGAGATCCTTGTTCCATGTCCTTTAGATGACCGAATGAAATTTCGAAGATATCTAGGATGCATTTGCGACTGCAAATTGTAGTCAATTTTCTGTTGCAAGAATTCGACGAGTACTACAAGTCGCTGCGTCCCAAAATGGATCGGTCAGCATGCAATGCGAGCAATTGGGGCAATATTCCACATCCTTCGACTGCGACTCTCCGCGTCAATTGCAGAAACGTGTGGTTCCGTGAGTTTTGGAGTCAGCACAACAAGTGTTCGTTCGACAATAGTCCTGCGAATCTTCCCAAATGCACTGACCAGGAAACCATTTCCGATTACGAGCAAGAAGGCCTGGTGCCATTTGTCGGTGAGTTTTACATGCACCTATGAGAATTATTAATTCATTTTGTCTTTTTTATTTTGCATGGAAAGTATATTTTCATTCAAACATATATCATCTTGAAATATGAAATTGTAGCTTGGAAGGACTACTTGGGACCATTTTATTAGAAAGAGATTAAGCCATTGAACGTTTGGTCTTGACAAATAGATCTACAATAGAAAGCTCAGGTGTTTTATCCTCATTGTGAATTTCAGACCCTGCATACATTCAGCCACTATTGTTAAGAGGATGACGAGGTGAGCAGCAAGGATAGCGCTAGACCCATCCATATTGGCAAACTGACATGAAATGCGCATTTACATTCTCGAATTGCGAATAAATTTAGATAAATGGATGATGCACACAGATACAGTCACTTAGAATGAGCAAATTTGCACAGTTCTTCCTGAATCCGGCTCGGTGCGACCACACTGCAAGTAATGGTCTATTGACAACCCTTTTCTTACATTCGTCGCTCCTATTTTATATGCCATGTTACAGCAAATGAAAATGAAATGTGAAAACTATACTCTATAAACATATATGGATTATAATTTTATCGTTGTATGTTTATTATTGTTTTAAATTTAAACAATTGTTTTAAACTAGATATATTATTTCTATGGACTTATTACTTAACGTTAGGTTTGCTTCCATTTAGCAATTGAATATATGGGTTTTCTCTAATTTATCCTATTTCCTCTGTAATTCTTATTTTAAGTTGTATTTATGGTTATACGAATAAAATAAATTAATAAATAAATGTTGCGTTCTGCCAGCAACAAAACAGCAACGCAGGGCAGGACTGTTAAACACAAGGTTGTATGGTAGGTTTATTATTTGAGAACACTATGGTAACAAATATGGTTTGAATCGACTTGCTTAACATAGGTGTTAGCAGCTGAACGATTATTTATCGACTAACTGCTTGTTTATTAACCATTAACATTGCTTTTATTATGATAGGTCGATTTTGATCTCCAACAATGAATATTGCACAAGAGTTCTTCCTTATCGCCAAATTCTATTAATAACATGGCAATTCAATGAAACATGCAAGTTTAAGCAGTGAAACTTTAAATTTTAGTCTAAATTAGATACACTGCATCACATTATTGCACAATCTATAACGGGGGAAATCCCGTTTTAGGGAAAGAAAGTGCCAGTCCCTTGAAAAATACTCGTTATTGGGGGAAAAAATAATGCATTTTGTTCCCCTCGATATAAGTTTTCAGCCAAGGTCATTTATGAAACGTCGTGCAATTCGTATTTGTTCATGGAGTTGGAGTAACTAGGTAGTTTTATAAAGTACCGACTGTAATTATATACATGATAGTGTAAATTCCCCAGGTACCCAACTTCCCAGTGTCTCCGACATCAGTCAATTACGCATTTTACCTTATTCGCTACTTGCACTTTTCGCTGTGGATCCTAAAGAAAGCAAATCTCAATTGAAATAATAAAGAAGTCACCGCCGCACTAAAAAATTGTGAAAGAAAATTGTAGTATCGCATCGTTTTGGTGTCACGCCATCGTCAATAACACGCATCCTTAGCAAAGAAGATGCGATAGTTACAGTCGATACCAAAACCAAAAGAAAACGCATGAGAAATTCGCGATTCCCGGCTTATGTAATTAATTATGGTAATGTCTGTATTATACACAAATACAAATTTATACATTTCAAAAACTAAGTGGGGAGCGCGTCGGATCAGAGCTCGTTATAAGGTATCAACTCGTTATAGGGAAACTTTTACGCCGGTCTCTTGAGTTTCCCTATAACGGGCTTCCATTGTATTTCTAAACAAGGACGTTTTCTTTTGGATGCATTCAGAGCAAGTTATGTAGGCTTTGCTGTGAATTTATGTATTCACTTTCGGCATTCTTCCAAAACGATAAAACACTAGCTGCTTCGAGAAGAAGTTCCATGTTTCCCATGTCCTATTTTAGGTATTATGTGCTTGCTCTTACGTACGTTTTAAGAAAAAAATAATATCCCAACAAAAGCAACCTCTGTCTTCAGGGTTTATCGTTAGTTGAAGGAAATCCTTCTTGGACCATAGAGGCAATTGTGAAAAGACACCGAACAGATTGCTTTTTGTATTACATTTTTTCTTTTTAGCGGTGGGTTTACGTTCCGATTGTGAGTATAAATGGCACTGAAAAATAATACATGCCGAAGCGGAACACGAAATTCAATGATTTATACAGCTGCTTCGCGCGTTTTGTCGCTGCTTCCGGATTGTGCTTTAATTTTCCGCATCTGTCTTCCTCGTGCATCGCAAACGATTGCGTTTGCCGGTAATCCCCGGAGGGAGTTCCCACAGATTTCAATGTTTAACAATGACTCCCTGCTATTGATTGTTTCGTCACTCAACATCACTAAAACTTACAAAATTTTATGGAAACTTTCACTTTTACGAACCGGGCACTATCTGA
>JAOEHK010068729.1:0-19602 GCA_025447835.1 Labidoglobus nevermanni | reverse complement strand
CACGAACCTCGGGTATTCCCCGTCCTTGTTCGTTGCGCGGGCCGCACAAATATTCAAAGGGGGCCGCATGCGGCCCGTGGGCCTCGGGTTGGCCGTGCCTGTTCTAGAATCTCATCAATATACACGCTGTAAGGACCTCGGTTATTTCTCGTATATATTCGGTTCACGGATCGCAAACATGTTCATTAAGGGTCTTAGTTAGGGCTCTACGGAGTCCCATTGTTAGATCGAGATGGGTTACAGTATTTCTTATGCGTTAATCAATTGATCATCAGTAATCTATAATGAATTTATCTATGGAATACGGTATCCTATATCTTGGGTCCTAGATCTCATCTATTATAGAACAGCTAACATAACCTAGAATTTTATCTCCCTTTCGCATAATTATCCTTCCTTTAGATTATTATGTGAATTATACGCATAAATAATACATTAAAATGAATGAATATTTTTCAGTTTCATTGTTGGATGAAGTCGTTTTTTTATTTTAAATCTTCCATTAAAACAGAATCTAAAGTCTTTAGAGAATCTATGATGTCCGAATGAATACAAATACTTCAACAAGAAATAAGATAAAAATCCATCTCTAAAGTTTTTAATTACATTTAGGAAAAAGTTCAATGAAGTAAAATATGTTGACTGTTAGAGCGTTTTAATTTGTGGCACGCTTCCTGGCGCAATTAACAATAATTGCAATAATTGGATGGTCAATAATTAATGGCGACTATTGTTTCCCGCCAATTTGGTGTGTATAATGACCAACCGATTAAAATTAAGCACATGTGTGCTCGTTAAATATGATAAATGGCCAGTAGTTTCGCAATTTATTGTAATTTATGGACGAGTATGAAATTGTTTGCAATGTGGCATGATAAATTCGAGACTAACTAGCGAATCTACATCTGTTTCCATAAACAGCAACTGCGTGGAAGATGGTAATCATTGCAGGAAAGACAAAGCCATGAGAGACAGGAATTGCACAGTGTGTAATGCCCTAATCTAGGTAGTTGGCGGCTATCAAGCGGTCAGCCGTTAAACAATGAAGCCAATCTAACCGCCGCCTGTCGAATCTACAAATTGCGGGAATTTATCAAACAACGAATGCGAAAACCAATGACACAAATCAAGTTCAATGACAATCCTGACGTTGATACTGGCAGTACATTTGTCTTATAAATTGCAGGAGGAACATTAAGCTTTTCGTAAATTTATTGAAATTTAATCAATGTGTTTGTGTGAAATAAAGTTGTGAACTCAATAATTTCTAAGTTAATTTTTAAAATTAGATAGAAAATGCAATATTTATATAGATCCATCTTGAATATTGCCAATGCAAAGTTATAATAGCCCAAATAATCTCTTTGAATAATTATAGAGGATAAAATACGACGCAGATCAAAAGAAAATTCAAGAAGAATGATCGTGTTAAATTGTTAGGGGGTGGTTCGTGCTTCCTTTAATTTACAATATGTTTTGGTTCCCGTGTGGGCGTTTGAGGTGCAGATTTGCATTATATTTAAGCAGTGTAACCCTTTTTGCGAGGATACTATTTTCCTCGCTAAAACATTTGTATAATGCGCTAATATTTGGGCTTCTCTAGCAACGTAACAAGCAAAAATGTAACAATGGCTACCGCAGTCCGTATATGAACTTTTATATGATATTTTGTAGTGGTCTGAATGTTGTTTTACTATTAATTTACGGTGTCAATGCGTATTTTAAGAGCTTAAGCTTTCATATTCAAAAATTCATGCAAAAATACATTATTAAGGTTACATCACTGACAGCAGTCACCCACTTTGAACATTATACTTTTAAAACATTGCATAAAATGCGTTGTTGATATTACGCGTTGCATTTTCAGGCGGTAATGCCAAGTTTAAGATACATTTTCAAATGTTCAATCATTCGACGCTGATCACCCAATCGTTTCGTTCAGACCATCCAATAGTTCGCCACCGATCATACACTCGATTGGTTGATCGGCCCCAAACGATTGGTTGATCACCGCACAACGATTGGTTGATCACCGCCCAAAGATTGGGTGATCGGCGCTAAACGATTGGATGATTGGCGCCTAGCGATTGGATGATCGGAGCCCAATGAAAATGGGCCATATTTCAGACGAATTATGGCATGAATTCATTAAGAATTTAATGATAAAACCCAAGGATTCTTGATTTGCTAAAATTTTTAAAATTTAAATAAAATTTAATATTGTAACGGAGGTATTTTACTATCTTTAAATATCAGTGAAATAGGATTTCATTCGGATTAAAATTGAGAATGTTGAATTCAAATTAATAATAACAATAATAAAAGTTGTAATTGACGAATTTTAATAGAAGTTTAATTAATCATTTTTCTTGCTATAACCTGCGATAAAAACTTAATATCGAAATTATGAGTTCAAACTGTGAGTTTTATGGTAGAGATTGCCATAAATCAATGGCAAAATGAATTTTGAATTTTTTCATTTGTAGCAAATAAAAGAACGAGAAGATACAATTGAAAATCACGCTCCCATAATGCTTTTTGACAGCACCCATTGAATGTAACAGAAAGAATGAAGCAGACGTCCAATTCCATGTTTTGGAATGCATAGAGGAAGAATTAATGTCGATGTAATTGAAATATTACCCTTCAGAGTTTAATTTATTTTTATTGTAGGATTTTGCAAGCACTCGCCAGAGACATGTAAGATTTGACGCGCTAACAAGCAAAAAATGACAGATTTATTAACGTTTGCTTATCGATTAATTGATTTATGATCCTGCGTGCGTTTCAGTATTACTTTTTCTGTGCTTCATTCTCACATCTTGTTCGCATTTTTATCATATCTTATTTCTCTGACTTGACGCTCATTCCACAAGCGGAGAAATTTATTATTCAAATCCTTTTCGCCCAATTCTCCTATTTTGAATTGAAGCCTTTGAAATTTCAAAACATCCGTTTATGTTCTAAGCTAATATCTGAGATATTACTTCAATAATTTGAGAAGAGAAATGTGAGAATCACTTAAGTACTTACATTTGCATTTTTCGTGATTATCCTTGCTACTCATTTATTCTATATTGATTTGCCAAATTAAAGTCTATAAATTGTTTTATTATTTGAAATAATTGATATAGGTTTTTATTGCACTATGACCTATGACACAGTAACAGCAATGTGGTGGATGAATGAGTAAATACAGATTTTGACTGAATCCTTACGCGCTCCACGAGTCCTTCTGGGCTGAACGCGCGCTCCCTACTGTCGTATATCGTACGACGTCTTCCCTCATATACCCGCGGGTCCTTGGCGTCCTTTTTCGGGGATGATACTTCGTACTTTATTGTCGTTCTGCTACCTGCACATGTTAAAAGTGTCGTTTTTGTGAGGAGTTATTATCAATATTGTGAAATTAGAATGAAGATTCATGCCCGAAGTCCTTGATTTATCCTCGATTTTATTTATAACTCATGTTTACCCTTCATAAATTTATATATCAATTATTTAGAGATCTATGTCACTTTTTATCAAATTATGAAATTAATAATTGAACTTTGACCATATGTTCGATATTAACGCTGAATGCCACAATAAATTAAGATTAAACATTTCCGAAACTTCGAAATAGGCAAGGAAAACTAGGATAAACAATAAAGCGGCAGCAGGAACATCGCGTATATTGGGAAAGCAAAAAGTTGGGCGAAAGCTTGTACTTGGGAAACATTTGCCACTGAAAGGCCGTAATAATTCATTTTTTTGTTGGCGGAAGTTGGAAACAGGATGAAATAATGCGAATGTACATATTCAGCAATTTCGCCCAGCGGCTGCATGTTCGCATTATGCCTGCAGACCAGATTGCGGATACCGTGCGAATGCAATCCACATGAAAAGCTGCCCTTTAAAGCCCTGCCCCACTTACGTTTGCTTCTTGCTGGATTTATTCAACATTTTTGGAGTTTCTTTGGCATTAGAATGAATTTAATATGCAATATATATTTAATTTCGAATTCCTAGAACATGTCAGAACATTTTGAGGAAAATGTATCCTGGTTTCAGTGAAATTATTCAATGTGGGTTTGCGAAAGCATTCTAAAATTTATCCTCATTTCTTTATTGCAATGGTGCCTTTGTTATTTAAAACCAGAGCGTGACTCCAATCTTTATTTTTATCCTCTCTACTGCCCGTATTGTACTGCACAAGATAAATGATGGCATTATCTATAAAGAACAATATTAAAGGATACTTATTAACAAACAAATCAAAATGGTTTAATAACCATGTAATTCTCTAAAGAATCCCCGAAGTTCCTTAATGACTTCTAATGAGTTTTTCGATTCGACTTGAATTATCATGGAACCATGGATGTCTACTATACCTGGTATAGGAAAAATCCAGAGGGTTATTTATGACCCGGGCGAAGAATTGCCATATATAGGGAAATTCCTAATTACCAATTAGCGGAGTAAATTAGAGGCCTTTAAGACTGTTTCTTATAGGTAATCCAGGACAATCAAATGCGAACGCATTTCCCAATGTTTTGAATTGTATCAATTTCCCTACAAAATGCCTAGGAAAATATATGTTCAGAAGTAAATCTGAAGACTTCTTTAAGCAAGTGATGTAAAAATACAAATCAGCCTTTATCATTCATTGCAATAGTGGATTTGGCCCTGTTGAATTGAAAGCTGTAATAAATTTACGCAAAATAAAATTTGGGTATATTTGGACACAAATTATAACTTTTATTAACAAAAAAGAAATATTTGTGGAACAGAAAGCAATTAAAGCTGAAAGAAATGAGGGTTTTTCCAGAGAGGGCGGCATTTCTGAATTGAAGCCTTCTTGAATCAAATTCCGATATTAAAATGAGGCTGAATACGTGCGTATATAAATGCTGAAGTTACATTTTTCGTACATTTGCATTACAAAATTAAATATTCGCATTGCATATAAATCGAAATTGTAGAAAACAATCGCAATTTGCCACCTCAAAGGGGTGGCAAACCATCGATGTGAGTTAAAGGCCCTTATGAAATACAGTCGTAGTTCTCGTTCTTAAATTTTAAGTTTAGAAAAACAATTCCTCCAGTTTGAGTTTCCAGAATAGAAAAATTATGTTCGCTTCAGAATGATGACGTTTAGTATCATTTTGTTAGTTTGAGTCTCAAGTCAGTTCTTTATTAAGGGGCGCTGGAAAATGAGGTAGAGAAACAGTGGATTGGAATCGTAAATCAAACAGAATTGAGATCAATTGCTGGCTCTTAAACAACAGCCTCGGAAGTATCCACTAGCCCCATAGCGGTTGGAAAACTTAAATTGTCCATTGCTATTATTTATTATGCAGCCTTTATTTCAACTTTTCTCTTTATTCAATCTGTACTTGCACGCTCCAACAAAGGCAATTAATTTGTCTACATTATGTGAAAAATTGCCATTTAGTCTTTATGACTGCCATTAATTATATCGGCAGGGAGACCTCGTTGACAATTTATCATACAAATCTCTACCGCAAAGCAGAAAATGATAGAAGAAAGAGATGCAATTGGTCATGTAAAGTGCACTCAATACTATTGTCCTTATTGAGTAATATTTTATTCCTGGCATGGTATTGGATATTAATGTAGTCTAGCCACAACTGCAGAAATCATGTAGTTTTCGCCAACACTTCTTCTTACTACTTAATTTTCCACCAATTCTACCATTGACATGCATAATAGATGTCTTTTTATCGTTTTATGCTCTTGAATAATTTAAACTATACCATATGCTCACGCTCTAAGCATTAAAGCCCAATCGAATACTTTAGTCATTTGATAGTAAGAAGGGAAACAAACAGTAAGATTATAGTATGTGGAAGTAGGTTGAAAATTATAATTTTCAGAAATAACATCGGTATCCAAATCAGTGGCGTAGCTACGGGGAAGCAAGTGGAAGCAATGCATCAGGGCCCCCGCTTCAGGGGGGCCCGTTTGCACTGACGAAACCAAATTCCGATCCGCAATTTGTCACTCATAGGTAAGCCATCATAAAACATCGGCACTGCAAAAATTAATAGGGGCTCCATGGTTAGAATTCGCTTCCAGGCCCCAAAAATGAAGTTATGCCACTGATCCAAATGTGGTGCTCAAATGTTTCATTTTAGTAAACGGTATCCTGATCCGCTTGGTAGCCGAGCTAACGTTGATGGCCAACGAATCCAGCGACTTGGTTTCAAACACCCAGTAGAGGTAGGACAGTAGGACATCTGAAATGGCAGATGTGGTTGCAGTAGTCTCTTCTGCGATTCTCCATTCTATCCCACACATTCGTATCTTCCTCTCCAAAATAAAGTGGTCATACAAGGAGGATGTAGAATGGGCCCAAATCATAGGGCCTCTAAGACAGCTTGTGTCATACGCCTTCTATCAAAACAACAAGCCCAACAAATGATGTCCTGAGGTGGTATTCTGCAAAAGAAAAGTGGTTATGTCATGAAGTCTAATTAACCTTTTTGGAATTTTCTATTCCTCTTACAGAAAGGTCAATGAGGCTGGAATTTAGAGTAAATATGACTGAGGGTAGGAATATTTTATTAATTCTTCGGTTCTGTGCTAATTATCGAAGGCATGGAACATGCCTTAAATAAAACATATACAATATTACAATAAATAGAAACTATTTAATAATTCTCGATATTTTGGAATAATCCTTTAATCTCTAATATGACAATATCACACTAAAGCAAACTAAGTGCAATAGAGTAGATTATGGCAAGCTTCGTTTCTGTATTCTAATTCAGGGACGGCCAACCCAAATGAACTCGCGAAATGCATCCTGACCATACAAGCCGTACATTAAATGATCCAATCCAACTTCCGGTATTCCCCGTGTGTCCATTGTGCCTTGGCCCAGAAAGACCGACCTAATCTTGCGTTTTCCTAGAGATGAAGCGGGACAAGTACGGGGAATTTTCTTATTTCCCATGGATGCTTATTGTATCTATTACACGAACCTAGGGTATTCCCCGTCCTTGTTCGTTGCAGGGGCTGCAAAAATGTTCAGAGAGGGCTGCATGCGTCCCGCGGGTCTCGGGTTGGCCGTCCCTGTTCTAATTATTCCTTATTTAAAGCAAAGTTTTGTTTGATTATGCATTCGAGTTAAGAATTCGTTGATTGCGCCACCTAGAAATAAGCTAGCAAATAAATTGGGTATCCTGAGGGCTTTCCGTTTGACTGCAGTTCCCTGCACCGGCCGTCAGATGTGGCTGAGGTCTCGAGTTTTCCTTCCGGATACGTTTGCTGCGAGAACGCGGCGCTGCGAGCGCCGACGCCGCGCTTTTCCGCCGCCATCGACATTCGTGGCGGGTCGGCGTCCTGGTGCACGTCATTTAGTGACATGATATCGCGATCACGCCAGCAAACCACCATTCTGATTCCGCACGGAGAGACATGTATCACCATGAATACAAAAGCGGCAAAAATTCCATTTGCGGTGAGTTTAACAATTCAATTTAACACACCGAGTACTTTCCACCCTAGCGTCTAATCTGGGGTGCGAAATCAATACGGAGGTACTATTGGGAGCGAAGTTCGTGTCAAGAGGGTCGACCGCGTGATCATACTGGACGATATTCAACCCTATGCCGAAAGTTAATTAGGATTTGCTCAAATAATTTCTTAAGCGCATTGATTGTGCTATATATGATATATGACAAACTAAAGTTTACTGGTAAAGCAAGCACGAATTGCATATGGTCGAGAATATGAGAATTCTGAAGGTTAATGCCGAATATCTACTGAATTAGTAATAAATAAGCTATCAAATGATCACTTTAGTCAAATGTGGGATTTTTTTGGATAGAATGGGATCGGGGCATCTACGCGCCGCTCAGCCTTTAGTAGGTCTGGGGCGTTGCTGTTCGAGAATGTTTTACATTGTTGCCTTTCAGTAATAATTATTAGGAAATATGATTTCAATGATTTCTGCATTAATTTCACTAGACGCATGTTGGAATTGTTGCAAAGTTATTTAGGTGGCAATTTATAAGAATATAATGGTAATGATGACGCAATATGTGTAAATTAGGTCATTTCAGGCGAATTTTGAGCATCTTTATATTCTGTTTCCGGACCGCTAGCTGCGGCTGAATGTACCCACTTTATTTATGGAACAATTCCATAAATATATCAGTGCGTATAAATTTTACGTATAACGTGGTCAAATGTCTGCTACTCTGGATTCCTAATCGAAATAAGACCAGCGACACGTTTTCGAGATTTCGAGATTAGTATTTCATGTTCTCTTGCTTGGTCGCTTAGTTGTACAAATGGAGAATATTCACCATGTAGTATTAAATGTTCTTAAATAAGTTTATCCATATTAAACATTATCCAATTAGACTAAACGATTGTCCAATGTTCAGAGTTATTTTTAGGTTAACCGTTAGCCCGGATAAACTAAATCAAACTTTGGGAACTTTTTAACCAATGAAATAAATTAAATTCACAATGAATTGCAAAAAGTGTTTCCTAATCACATTTTTATTATTTTGTATAATTCTGTATATATTTCAGTATATATTTATTTACTATCTAATCCAGTGATTCTCAACCTTCTTTTTGTTGCGGCACATATTTAGCGATTTCAAAATTTGGCGGTACACAAGGGAAAAGATAACATGTAACATATTACAACATGTTACATGTTAAAACTATTTTTCTTTTTAAATAATATAATTAATAATGTTAACATTATTATTGTCAGTTTTAATAGATTTATTTAGTATGTTAGAATCTTGCATGGGTTAGAAAAGATAGATACATTTAAGTAGTAGGATAATTTGGCGGCACACTTTTGAAATTTGGCGGCACACAAAAGTGCTGCGGCACAGTGGTTTAGAATCACTGATCTAATCTATGCTATATATATATGTACGAATGAAGAATGAATGATGAATGAATTTTACAAATGAGCATAAACCATGCAAATAAAGGTGAAGTTTACGTTAAGATACAAAGGTGCAGGATTATGCTATGAGCTATGAGGTAATTTGACTGGTTGGTGACTAATGAGTCTTAGAATAAGCCTTCATAATTGCAATTTTTTAACTGAATTGCCAAAATACATGAATTGGTTGTATGTCTAAAGGAGTATGTTACAATTTATGGTTTCACATTAAAACCAAAAGGTAAAACAACGGAAAGACGTATATTATTATGAAATTCTTAAATGCCTAAATTTATACTACTTAAATTATGCACAAATATCCGTAAATTGTTCAGAATCGCGCGTTGTAAAGAAGATTAAGTAATATTTTTGCGATTTCACTAGTTGGCCGTACGTGCCAATGAAGTAAGTGTGACTAATTTTGACGTAGGTACTAGCCTTCCAATTAGTGGCTTATTAACATCACTCGGTGGGACTCCATCTTATAACACGCAAACATGCGATGGCAGTGTGACGAATTAACGCTTATGATCATCATAATGTTTGCCATGCCATTGGTTCAAGGCTAGTTGGCCAATTTCCTCTTGTATGAATCTCGCATTTCGCATGACCTTAAATGCGATCCACTTAAAGTGAATCGAATATACAGTAAAATCCCGATTTTACAGAGACCGGCAGAAAAATATGGAAGATGTTCATAGAATGTTCTTGGTCCAAAAAAGTTCCTTCAATCTAGGGGACCAAAATGCATTAGTTTTATTCGTGAAATCGAGATTCTTTCAAGGGACCAGAGTTTTCATACGTTGAATCGGGATTATTGGCTAAATTGCGAGATTCTACTGTATATGTATAAACTTTGTCCCGAATCCTGGGAACCGTCATATAAATGTCCTTTGCATATCGATCGGCGTCGGTATCAGTGGCGCCACCACCAAGGAGAATACCAATTGCAATCAAACTTTGGAGAGCGGATTTAACATTGCAGCATTACGAATCCTTTGCTATTTAATTCCTACTTAATCTTAACATCATTGCGCAATTCTTATTTTAAGTACTTAGATTATGACTATCGGAGATCGTTATCCCTGCTGCATCTGGATAATATGTTATAATCTGGCAGTGAATTACAATGAATTACGGTTCCAACTTGGTTGGTGTTGGATATCGCTCGGTAGCGGAGTGGTTAACGTACAGAGCTGCGATACCGAAGTGTTGGGTTCAATCCCCGGCAGGGCGTTGTAGTTTAAAATCCATTGTTGGGTCTACAACTTCACATAATGCTGGAAAAACACGAAAAAGCTACCGAGTGGCCAGTGGAAAGAGGACAGTACGACGTCTGAAAGACGTGGTTGCAGTACGCTTTTCCACGAAACCCCACACCGCAAGAAGCGGTAGAGCGGGTAGTATATATGTTGGATAATACGCCCTTTCTGACCTTGGAACTGGCGGGAAATCTATTATGCTCTTGCCTTTTGAGCACAATTCTTGCGAATAAGTGAAAACTTTTCTAATTTTCTCTATTTACTCTATTATTGATAAGAAAAGTACGTGATTTGTGCTTTTATTGATCAATAGAATACTTCACGTTTTCATGTTTCGTGAGTATTTCAATGTTAATTAACACACTCGATTCTTAATTAGTTGCCAATGTACTTATAAAAATGTTGAAAATATCGTGCAAATCAACAATTAATGCAGATATGAAAAAGTATAATTAACCACAATAAAAGCTACAGCATAGCTCTTTTTTTTAATGAAATAATTCATTTGATTTCATAATCACACCACACTTTTGATTTTCCTATTTTAATGGGAATATATGTATTCTACGCAATCCTAATGTATTCCCTCGAAGGATGTTTGATCAGTCATTTATTATCTATTTTCAACCATTGTGTAAATTGCCTGTTTCGAGAATCATCAACCAAATGTGGTGTTTCTCATCTTACTTTTCACACCTGTGTGAAATGGCTTTCAATATATTCGATTATCTACAGTTATGAATGGCTTTATAATTCATTCTAGGTTATTTCCGCTACTTTCTCAAACTGCCATAAATAAATCTGTCTGAAAAAGTATACCTCTATTGGACAAAGGATAATAACCACACTGAATTAATGACATTTTAAATTAATTTAACGCATTATTAAATGTTTGATAATAATACCAATAGGAACTTGTAATGTTGTTACAGATCTGTTTTAAGATTTTATTGTCTAAGACGATCAATTCACTAGTGAAGTAAATTGGTTTCACTTAACAATAGTTCGTTAACGATGACGAATAAGCATCGTACACAAGCCAGTATTATACAAATTGATTGTTGAACTTATGACAAACCTTGAGTGAGGCCTCCGAGTGAGTCAAAATCAATTGCAACAATTCTTATGACTGCATGATCAGCTATAGGAATAAATGTGTGCTTGTGTAAGACTAGCTTTACTCAAGTAAACGCGATTGAGTGGCAACAATGATTCGTGGAACATTGTTTTGATCAAATTTAAACGTCATTCGTGACGTTTTCGTAATTCTCAGATTTATTGCATTTCATTGCATGCCATTGCATATGTATGTGGATCATTGAAATTACATTCTGAAATTGAAATTCTTGACTTGCATCCGAGTATCGTGATAAGCAAGCAAAAGAAATCTCAGTTAATCGTATCGGATTTGCATGGATTAGCATTATGTTTATCCTTATGTAAAAGTCTTATAACAGGACACATTTGTTTAGTATCAAGTCTTTAAATAATTTATTTCTCCTGAAATCTTCATGTATTAGATTAATTCTAAGCGTAATTCATTAAATAATGTAAACAACATGCGAGATATGAAAGTTGCCTACAATTTAATTCGTTGTAATATTGTTCATATGGACATGAATTCGAAGAGAATTTTTGCGTAGATGAGTCATTTGATACATATTAGCGCACATTATGCAGTAAATAGACTTTGCACACCTTTCGAGTACTGCTGTGCCAACATCTTTGCTGATAGCAGTAAGATTTTGTACACTGAGCACTGAAAATAAATATTTTGGTCTGATCAGTTTAGGTTAGGCTCAATTCTCCTTTCCTATTTCCCATGATGATAAAAAATGTATTATGCAAAATAGGGAAATAATGCACTTTTAAAAAGAATGTTTTCAAAGTCATTATTTTGAAAAGGATACTGCGGTTGGCTTGCATTCAAAAACGTTTGAAATATGTTCAAATATTTTAATGCAAACGAACGAATCGACGCCATGTCGGCGCCATTTCTTTTTTATTCAACGGGCATTTGTTTACGAAGAAGCACAATTTGGTATAAATAGTTAAGGTATGCACTGTGAGGCACGATCTACTGCTGGTAGATGATATTTCCTCTTACTATTGAAACAAGCCTTACTGAAAATACGAAGTTTGAGTGTTTTAAATGTATGCCAGCTACACGAAAATCCTGTTTCAAAAACACTTTTCAGAGGCGTCAAGTTGCTCCATTATGCTTAGTATATTGAAGAATGTGGCGCATATATTTAGAAGAGTTGCGCGACGAAAAGCGTTTCAGTTGAGCACGGGATACGATCGGGAATAGAAGTAGAGGTACAAGGAATTTTCAATTTGTTCGGTCCTTGTCGCAACGAATTGTTTTCCACTGGATAATGTTATTTGATACTGTGAACGATTTTTTCGATTACACACGAGTTCACAAATCATCAGTTAAACAGAATTTTCCAGGCAAGTACTCAAAAGTTTCACAGGGTTCTCGTTTTACCGAACTGTAGATTAAAGGCTATTGAAGGGCCTAATAATGGAAAACAAATTAAGGTTTTCTATTAGCAGTCCTGAAGCGAAAAAGTCATTAACGCCCTTAAAAACAAGCAAAGATGACGAGTCTTTCCTGTGTTTACCCGTTGCATTATACCGCAATGGCTTAGTATGCGTCCATCCAATGGCGCCCCTACGTAGGAGCGCCCTATGCTTACACCTGGAGCCAGCCCTATCTATTAGGCACATATTAAGTGAGGTTCGTACCCTTACCTCCGTATATATATTTGCATAAAAACATCAGCAATCTTATGATTCTTTCAATATTATACTTGAAAATCCCACACTGCAAGAAGCAGTAGAACTGGCTCAAGCAGATATATATAAAGCATCTGCCGCTTAATAGATAAGGTTGATAGGTTGTTCAAGAGGTAATAGTTGTCGCAACCCATGGAGGAAACTACAAAAGTTCCTGTTTTCGTTGTATTCTGTTGATTTTGTCCACATACTTTACAGGCAACAATAATGCGTCTTCAAAAGATGGTCTTCAGTGGCGTGGACACCACAATGGCAGCAGCCACTACGGCAATGGAGACTGCGGCCATGATGGCGGGCATGCAGCCGAGAATGGGTGCGATGGGGGCGGAGGCGGTGGCGGGCCGGAGAATGGTAACGCCGGACAGATTGCAGACAAGCTGGAGGGACCCGACACAACTGAGAACGACACTATTCACCTCAAGAGACGGGTGGGACTCGTCAGTGGGGTGGCTCTAATTGTTGGCACAATGATAGGTACGCAGCCGCTTGTGGCTTAGATGTTTCCGGCAATGGTGCATTGCTTCAGGTTCTGGCATCTTCGTGTCCCCATCGGGCTTGTTGGAACGGACCGGTTCAATTGGAATGAGCTTTGTCATATGGATGTCCTGCGGCCTGCTGTCGCTGCTGGGTAAGCCTGATGGCGGCGCCACAATTGAGGGTTCTTATCATGGGTATGCGGGGCTTTAGGCGCACTTGCGTACGCCGAATTGGGGACGATGAACACCTCGTCCGGGGCCGAGTACGCGTACTTCATGGACGCGTTCGGCTCACCACCAGCGTTTCTCTTCTCGTGGGCGAGCACGCTGGTCCTGAAGCCGTCGCAGATGGCCATCATCTGCTTGAGCTTTGGCAAGTACGCCGTTGAGGCGTTCGTGTCCGAATGTGAGCCGCCGGCCATTGTGGTCAAGATGGTCGCACTACTTGCCATTGGTACCAGTTTCCGTGTACCGTTGGCTGATGCAATCTGCTGAATGTTACCCTACTTCTAGTCGTCATCCTCTACATCAACTGCTACAGCGTGAATCTGGCCACGAGCGTCCAGAACATTTTCACCGCCGCCAAGCTGGTTGCCGTGCTGATCGTCATCGTTGGTGGAGCGTACAAAATGTTCGACGGCAATATCCAACATCTGCGTCGGCCCTTTCAGAACACGCGCTATTCCATTGGCAACATTGCGACCGCATTCTATACGGGCCTGTGGGCCTATGACGGCTGGAACAATCTCAACTACGTGACGGAGGAGATCAAGAATCCTTCCAAGTGCGCCGAATGCGCGTCAGCGAGATCGACAGTCGTATGCTGACTCGGTCTTTCCTCTGGGTTTCAGGAACCTACCACGCAGCATTGCAATCGGTATTCCCTTGGTAACCATCTGCTACGCGCTGATCAACGTCTCATATCTGACGGTCATGTCGCCGATGGAGATGATGACCTCGGAGGCAGTGGCCGTCACGTTCGGCAACCGCCTGCTGGGCACCATGGCCTGGCTGATGCCGCTCTCGGTGACCATCTCAACGTTCGGCTCGGCCAACGGGACGCTCTTCGCCGCCGGTCGGTTATGCTTCGCGGCTAGCCGCGAGGGCCACATGCTGGACATCCTCTCCTACGTCCACGTGCGCCGGTACACGCCCGCTCCGGGCCTCATCTTCCACGTAAGTTGATCAGTCAGGGACGGATCTGTCGCCGTCAGTCACGGATCACAAGCGTGGATCACACAACGTCACGATCATGCACATGCAGTCGATGAGAG
This sequence comes from Labidoglobus nevermanni, assembly GCA_025447835.1. Taxonomy (NCBI): domain Eukaryota; kingdom Metazoa; phylum Arthropoda; class Insecta; order Coleoptera; family Staphylinidae; genus Labidoglobus; species Labidoglobus nevermanni. Next base: position 4,865 of record JAOEHK010068729.1, on the reverse strand, counting down.
TGTTTCAGCCGTACTAACCAGAGTTTCGTTGTTATCACGTATAGTCGCTAATTGCCGCCGCAATGGTTTTGTACGGTACCATAGACTCCCTCATCGACTTTTTCAGTTTCACGGCGTGGATCTTCTACGGCGGATCGATGGTGGCGCTGATTGTTATGCGATACACTAAGCCGAACTATCGAAGGCCTTACAAGGTATGTCAGCCCAATTGTTTCACATTGCTTTCGTATAAGAACTACTTCTAGAGAATGTCGCTGATATCATGTCTTTTGTTTCAATTCGGAAATAATCCAGTAATATAATTAATAGCGTAGTTCAACCGGGTTTCAGACAACGTTCCATTATCAACATCGGTGCTCGTTTTACCTGGGCAGGAGGTTGCAGACCCAGCCAGTGGTTTAACGCGGTTGCACCAATTTTAAAAAGTTGCCTTTATTACCAGTCGTGTAGCCATAATTGACAGTATTTAGGGACAAGCACAGGGAATACCAATATTCGAGTGATGGGACCCCGGGTAATCCCCGTGATTGTCCGCCAGCACTGTCTACGGCAGTGTTTCTCAAACTTATTTGACTCGCGACACCCTAATGCCATAAAACTACAATTCTCAGCACCCCTCAAAGCCAAGGCGGACAAGTACGGGGAATACCCCTACTCGTGATACTACTGCTCGTGAAACCATCAACGCAAAAAGCTAAAGAGCTCTTGCTTCCTTCAAAGGGAGAACTAAGGAAGGTAACGGGCCTACTGACAGAACACTATCTCTTCAATTATCATCTGCATGATGGGGCTAGTGGACTCGTCTACTTGTAAAGGATGTGGTTGTGATAGTAGTTTAGCATCTAACGTCTGGAGCAGGAAGATGCACCCGATATTCTATGCACTTGTGAGGCGCTTTCCAACATACGGCAAAGGCTATGGAAGAGGGAATCTTTGACAACCTCTGAAATTTCCTTGGTGCCACCGAGGGAGCGCCTGTCATTCCTCAGGGAAATCTCAGAGAGCTCTCTTGGCTTCTGAACATGGGTCCGGGTACAATAGGCATTTTAGACCTCAGTGCTTGGGGGTACCACTCCCTTCGGCCCAGCCCCCTAAAAAAAGTGTTCGTATCAAAAAAATATCCATGACGTTGATAGACGTAGTATAGTAGAAACAAGATAACGACTGACCATGTTATGATTGGCATTTTGTTACTGACGGATCACATCATTGTTATTCGCAAAATTCGCGGCGGTACAGTGAGTCGACCTTTCAGTACTAGGAATATCTAGAAATGGTCAGCCAAATACTCTCATGTTGTCCGCTTATGTACCGAGAATTGCTTAGAATTCCCCAAAAGCTATTTAAATGATGTTTTACAAGGTTTTTTGAAAATTGCTTTTCTATATTGCTCTTTTATGGCACATTGATTGGTACCGCAGCAGGTAGATGTAATAAAATCGAAAGTTTCGCGGCACCCTGTGGCATGCTCGCGGCACCCCTGGGTGTCGCGGCACCCACTTTGAGAAACTGTGGTCTACGGGTACGGGACCTGGCACGTTCTACTTATGAACTGTAGCATACGAATTATCAACATTTTGCCGCCTTCTTCTGTTCGTATTAATAGTTATGAAGAATTTTCACTCGGCAAGTTCAAGATCAATTATCAAATGGTTAAATCTTAGTTAAATCCCATGTTGAATATATTACCTAGAGACACGTTTTAAAATACGTTTCAAAACATATATCTGCAAATAATAATGTTTATTTTAGTGCCTGAACAGAATCTAATAAGATATTATGAATGAAACTGAAAATTCAAATGTTAATCGCGAACATTGGTAATCCAATAGGTGCCCATCATCATTCCAGTGTTGGTCTTAGTGATCTCGATTTATTTGATCGTTGGCCCCATAGTCGACAAGCCTACAATTGAATATTTATATGCGGCAATGTTCATTTTGGGCGGAATGATCTTCTACGTGCCATTTGTACACTACAAAATGCAGATTCCATTCATGGGTGAGTTTATCTCAAGCTTCAAATATTCATTCAGTATTCGGAACAGTATTCTCCGTGCAATATAAAAACATACATTTGAAACCAATGTAAAACATGTTTATCTTCTTCTTGCAGATAGAATCACCGTATTCTTGCAAATGCTCTTAGAAGTAGCTCCAACAACTTCAATGTTTGACTAAGTCAACATTTAAGCAATTTTTGCCATCTCATAGCTGAAGTCCACCTTCTTTGCGCGATGTCCTTGTTTAGTGTTTTTATTCAAATCGTATTCGAGCGTGATTTAGTTTAGTATTCAAATCAAAACATTGCTTTTATATAAAATGATTGCACGAATCATTCCTTTTTGTACTGGGTGCAATTTTGGAGTGTAATTCTTTGAGAATCAGACTCAAATTTTCATTATTGTAACCGCTATACATTTTTTGAGCAAATTTTAAGCTTAAATTGACTGAAGAATCAAATCAAGACATCGAATAAAGCTGCTTAAAAATCTTGCTAAAAGTAAATTATCATTCATGTCTGTGGTTTTCTTAAACACATAATAATAAAGATATAATGAAAGCCAAAGGTTATAAAACACGAAGCATTGCAATATTACGAAAACTTGACACAATAAATGATAATATTTAAGAAGCCTGGAATTTTATGCTAGATTTCTTATTTTTATATATAAGACAGATGTATAATATAGTAAGTTAAATATAGATAATCATTTAATGAAAATTATTTGTGGAAACCGTGTAATGGAATAGAATGTAATAGAATTCATGTAATTACGAAATAAATTGTTGTGTAGATAAAGTACAAATATTATGCTGAAGTATTCAAAGCCTAATTTAACATTATTTCATGGAATACTAAGGATAATGCTATCCTTATCGTCCTAGTGTCCGTCTGTCCCTATGTGTGTCCTTGATGTACACCTAAAATACAAACAATTTATTCGAAATGAAATATATGGTATGTTTCGTGTAGTTCTGGTACATCGATAACGCAAAGGAAAATTGGAGGAACCCCATGGTTCGAAAATTATAGCGAAAAAACCAACACTTTGCATGACAAACGGCACTGCAACAGTGATCGGCGTCGGTCCTCTACGCATGCGTCTCCGTCTGTTGCGAAGCCGCGAAATAAAAAATTTAATCATAAATTAATTGAAGAATTATATTAAATTGCAAGGAAATCCTGCCTTCCGTCATTGGTAACCTTTAAATCTCCGATTTGATCGATTAGATTGCCGAAATTCTGCTACAAATCACTTGTTTTTCTGTCGATTGTGTTTTTGAGCAGGATGTTTTGACGGCGAGGAGTGAACAACCTTATTTGGATGAAGGCTGGATAGGCAACACTGACCATGCATATACTGATGATAGATTAAGCCCACAGCCCGTCTTGCCATCATTTAATCTTCTTAGCATATTAGTGTGCCAAGGTCAATTTCGATCTTGTATTCACGAATTTCACGAAGGGTACCCTATAAATACCATTGGACGTGTCTTAAACTCTTTATTGCAAATTGAAGAGTTGAGTATCAAAGTCAAACATTCAAAATGAGATGCACGTTGTCGCGCTTCGCTCTCTTCGCATTTTTCATGGTTGCTGGTAATGCTGCCAAATTACGTAAGTCAACAAATCACAGCAAATTAGTGCGTGTGATCTCAAATTGTGTATTCGCAAATAGCGAATTATTTCAAGTTGTGCAAGAAGGACGATCCCACCGCCGATTGTTTCCTTGACAACGCAAAGAGCGCGTTAGCGAAGTTGATTCAGGGTACGCAGAAGTGATCATAATTGCGTTCATTGATTGCCATGAATTCGCTAATTTTTAGGCGAAGAACACTTTCATTTACCCTCTTTATCACCGTTCTTTGTCGAGCGCGTTCAGTTCCAAGCCAGCAACCAGCTGAACATTTCCATGCAAGATGTCTACTTCAAGGGTTTGGATACGTTGACATTCCTTGATGGACGCATGCGGGAGGATGAAATCTTCTTTAAGGCGCACTTTGATTACTTAACGGTTAAGGGCAAATACGATCTGCATGGTCGCATCCTAATTCTACCGATCCAGGGCAACGGAGACTGTGAAGTCAGAATTGGTATGCGCATCATCAATTTTGAGCATGTTTTTGCATAATTGTTGAGCATTTTCAGAGAATTTCAACGTCGAGTATAGAGCGAATTTTACTAAAGTCCAGCGCAAAGGAAAACAGTATTATGAGATCGAATCGGTGGATGGAAAATCAGGCTTGAAATGCATGGATGTCAAACGCGTTCATTGGCGGTTTGATAATCTCTTCAATGGCGATCGGCAGCTCGGCGAGGAAATGAACAGGTTCTTGAATGACAACTGGCCAGAAGTGTTTGCAGAAATACAGGAATCCTTAGAAAAGGTCGCAGCGTACTCCATTGCCAATTATTACATCAACGGCTATTTCCATTACATTCCAAGTAGTCAACTTTTGCAGAATTAAAACCTGTAGCTTAATGATGTCGTGGGCTTTCGTGGAAGAGGGTACTGTCCTTTTTCCACTGGCGCTCGGTAGCTTTTTCTTACAACGCCTCTGTAAGGGATTGAACCAGGTATCGCAACTTTGTACTTTGACCACTCGGCTACCAAGCGGTTGATTTGCAATTATGATTCTACGATATTATAATATTAGAAATCATAAGTGATTTTAGAATTATGTATTATTGCATAATACCTATGCATTTGTTTCAATATTTCAACTTTTATAAATAGCTCGCTGATTGATTTTGTAATAAACAAGTTCGAAGTACGAAATATCGGAGTAAATATATGCAATTATATATCCAATTTGTGCAAATTGGTTTAATTATGTGCGGTAAATTACAGTACATAGGTG
>JAOEHK010068718.1:0-19630 GCA_025447835.1 Labidoglobus nevermanni | reverse complement strand
TTTGATTGCATGTATGTATGTACATTTATTTTGTCAAAGCGTGGTGAGCGTCGCGGGCCGCAAGGATGTTCTTCGTGAGCCGCATGCGGCCCGCGGGCCGCGGGTTGGCCGTGCCTGTATTAGAAGATCCTTCTCGCTTCCTCACATTTATTCATTAATACTTAAATACTGTAAAAAGATCGATGATTTCCTAACCCATGCCATTTACATTTAGGGGTTGTGCTGAAATGATAAAAAATTCATATTATTTACTTTGTACGAGTTATGTTGAAAATGACAGGTTGTTAGTATTACAGAATGAAAATGGCTGAGAAAATGTAATAAACGCACAAATGTGTTTTCATTTGTGGGCGTAGAACATGAAATATTCAATTAATGGTACATTGATTGAAGAGTATGACGTATGGAAGCCAATTTTCAGTATACATGCAAATATTTACAGTCCTCATCCACAATCAACAGTGAAGTCCACATGGAACAGAAGTAGCTATCCGAGCAAATAAATTACAGTCAACAATTTCAGTATTCAGCGTTCAAAAATAGTTATTGAGTAAGGGTTTCAGTTAGATTCGTTTTCATAATACATATTTTACAAACGTCAATAAAACTCGACGTATATTCAATTTTACATATTGTTTCATTGAAAAACTAAATGATTGCGGATTACTACAGGAAAAAAGATGAAATATGCTTTCATATGTATTTGAAAGCACTTTTCTAGCCCTCGCAGTTCTTGCGGTTTGCTCTCTCAAGTTGAACGTTAATTTCCCCCGTGAGGGTGTGCAAATATGCAAGACAGTGATTATCATCAGCCTTCATTTAAATTTTACGACAACCATAAATCACACCCTTTCACTCAAGGTAAATCTCTCGTTTTAATTTCGTTCCATTCTGAATAAATGCATTGCTGATTTGACGCTAGATGTCGCTGGAATATTTTCACTGAATCAAAAACATTACTAAACTTTAATTCCATATGCGTGCATTTTGCATAAACTGCTACAGATTCAATCTGCTTTGATTACAAGATCGCCTTGAAGAGTGATCAAAGAAACCAGCAATTCTCTTTTCTATCTATTGAGAAATGCTCCTGTTATGATATTCCGTTATATATCATAACAGTTCAGCAAATCAATTTAGCCTTCCTCGCAATGAATAGAAACTTACGGTCAATCATTGGTCTGGTAACAGCGTTTCACTTCCGGTCACAGCTGACTTTCAGTTTTATTACAAGCTCACTGCTTTCAATGCAAAAAAACTACTCTGGTAGTCATTCTAAACTTCTTTTATGCGTGTTTGATAGCTTCGTAGTCCCTAGATAAGTGTAGGCCACAGTTTATCAAAGCGGGTGTTGCAGGCGTGTTGCAAAATTTTCGATTTGTTTTCATTTACCATACACTTTCACACTTTCTGATTCAATTCTTTGAAAATTTCCATCCTATCCAACCTAATGGGGTTGGTAGGGTATATCAACCAAACCGAGTTCATCTCGACCTGCATAATCGTCCTCCAGTCACCAATCTGCCATTAGTATAGCTGTAATCTCCGCTATTCCCTATCTTTGTCCGTTACGCATTAGCTCAGGAACGATTGTTTCTTGGATCACGAGAATAAGGGGTGGTATAACGGCAATTGACGGGTATTTCCCGGTTTGCCCTTTGCAGGGACGCCGCGAAGTGTTATTTTCAAGATTTTTCGGTTTTGGGTGGCCGCAAGTCAACAAAGATTTAAAAAACGGATTATTAATGGAATTGCATTGCGCAGGGTTTCAAGTTACCATTTCTTGCTACATTAGCTGCAATTGCTCGCAATTACATGCTGATTGTAGCCACTTTAAGCCCTATTCAGTTGTGGCTCTTTCTCCTTTCGTTGCTTTAATACTCATTAATTTAAAGCGGCAGAATGTCTCAGTATATCCAGAAGGGAATTGAATGAGTTATTGCATCTGTACTAGGAAGATATTGATAATAAAATATGACTTTTATTCACATTTTAATGTGCGCTCTCACTGTGCATTAATGTAGTCGAGCTTGATTGATTCTTGTCCAATTTGGGAGAAATCAGAAAACAACAACTGAGATCACTTCTGCCCACTTCTGCTACCAGTTGATAGTTCTGCAGTGGTGTGCACAACGTTACCAACTATACATTACAGTAACTTGCGTGGGGACCTGACTGATTTTGCGCCTTCATTGTTCATGATTAGTCAACGTTCAACTGTCGCAAGTTTCCGCCGCGTTTTGTTGCGTTGACCAATATTTGACCAAATTGTTGCTAAAAATAGATTCAATTATAACACAAGCAAATTGCTGTGCCAACCAAATCTTCATGCATAAAAGTTTCTCCAGTAAAAGAATCGATGGGTAAAAAAGTTTAAAGCGAAAGTATTGAAATAATTGTAATGGGAAAAGAAAAGTCAATTTCAAAAGTTGATCGAGAGTGCCAGCAACAATTCATCCAGAATTCTCCGCCATTTTGAGCATTGCGATCGATAACGACAAATAACGCAAACGACGCAATAATTGAAAGCAGTGGAAATCGCTAAAAAAATGTCACTTTTGCGCGTCAACAGCCTCTGTGCAAATCCGGCTGAAGAACTAACGGAGCTAGTAAGGAAGAACGACTGCGAAGGAATCAGGAAACTGGTAGAGGACAATGCAGCTTTGGACTTGCTCAACGCTGAGAACGCCGTCAACAAAACAATTCTACAATCAGCCTGCCACGATTACGCCGACCAAGTAAACGGAAGTACAATTAAGCTGTTGCTATCATTAGGCGCGAATCCATTGTATTGCAATGAAGAGTGGCAGTTCAAAAATGCCCTCCATTTTGCTGCTCTGGGTAAGATCTGGCTAAAAAGTTCTAGGCCAAATTTTTGTCATTGAACAATCTTTAAGGCCAAAACCCTGATATCCTCGAAGTGGTCATCAAATCGCTGCCGGGCAACGAGATAAACGCGAAAGCGAATGGCCGCACCGCACTGCACGTCCTGGTCAAAGAATGCGTCACGTGGGAGCCGACATTAACGCAATGCGTCCGACTTCTGATCGAGAATGGGATGGATGCCCGCGCAGGCGATGGATCAAACAACACCGCATTGTACTGGGCGGCGAAGAAGAAGTGCGAAGACGTGGTCAATCAGTTGCTGTCCTATGACGCGCGCGTCACGGAGAAAGAGGCAACCGCTTTGAGGAAACTGTCCCGGGTCCCGCACTACATGCTTATTGATGATGCCACCACCAACAGCAGCAGGTCTGCCTTCGCCTTACTACGTGCTGGCGATGAAAACGCGTTCATCCAACATCTCAAGTCCCAGCAGGAGGACAAGGAAGACGTGGAGAGTGAATCCTACCTGCAGTATGCCTGCAAAGTGCCGCACCTGAAAGCCGTCGCGTACCTCATTGGGCAGGACCCAAATCGGGTGGGACGCGTTGATAAGACGCCGCCGATTGAGATCGCTGTCAAGTACGGACGCTATCAGATCGTGGACGCACTCCTGCAGCGGAAGGACGTCCGCATTCCTCCGAATCTCCTCTGCGACAGCTTAACCCGCCTGGATTTCGGCAAATCCCCTGATTCTGACTTTGTGCGCACGTTCAACTCACTGGTACACCACGAGGCTGTCGACGTCAACACGCCGGACGCATTCGGGTACTCACCCCTATACTACGCCGCCCGGTATGGCGGACCTCAAATCGTCCAGCAGCTGCTGGATCGGCGAGCATCTCTCGCGAATCGCGATGCGGCCAATACCTTAGCCGTGAGCTATATCGACCATGACACGCTGCGAGATCACTTCGATGACTGTATTGAGGCGCACCCGGAGGACAAGCTGAGCAAGGAGAGCATGTACATCACGTTCAATTACACCACCCTGCTACCAGCGGCAACAGCGCAGTTGCTAAAGTTCTCAAATAGGAAGGATACCAATGACAGAGGAGACTGCGAAGGTCAAATTCTGGACAAACCCGAACGGACCTTCACCAAGGAGTGCGATGTGGTACTCCATATGAGTCGGGACGCTGACCAAAAGGCCCTTCTACAGCATCCCTTGGTCGTCAGCTTCCTCAACGTCAAATGGCATCGCGTTCGCATGATTTTCTACGCCAACTTGCTGATCTATTCCCTGTTCTGCTGCTCGCTGCTTGCCTTCATCCTCAAGTCGTATAACACGCCTGGGAAATCATCCGTGGACTTCTGGCACCTGCTGCTCTTTGCATTCGCCATCATCGTGTGCATTCGAGAAGTGTTCCAAATGCTGCTGATGACCAGGGACTACTTCTGCAACGCGGATAACTACATCGAAGTACTTCTGCTGGCGAACGTGTTCGCCTTGCTTTTCTGGCCATCGGCGAGCGATGCCACCAAGCGGCAATTGTTCGCCTTCGCCGTGCTGCTGGCAGCCATCGAAATGCTCTTTCTGCTGGGCAGCATTCCAGAACTGTCCACCTACGTCATAATGCTGCGCACGGTTTCCTTTACGTTCTTCAAGTTTCTCCTGTTCAACGGCATTCTTATTCTGGCATTCGCCTTCTGCTTCTATACGCTATTCCGCAGCATACCGAATGCTGAGGAGGCAACGCCTGCTGGAGATCAGGCTGATGATGGCTTCTTCAGCAGCATTTACGCGTCCGTCTTTAAAACGCTCGTGATGCTCACTGGGGAATTCGAGGCGGGCGAATTGGACTTCAATCAGTACCCAATCACGTCCCACATCATTTTCATTATGTTTGTACTGCTCATCGCCATCATTCTGCTGAACCTCCTCAATGGTTTAGCTGTCAGCGATACCCAGGAGATCAAGAATGAGGCGAAACTGGTAGCGCTAACTGCCAGAGCTCAGTATATCGGGCATATTGAATCGCTAGTGTTTGCCGATCGATTCTGGTCCCATTTAGACTGGAGGCCTGATTGTTGTTCGTATGAGCCTAGCGCAGTACGGCTGAAGAAGGGACTGTCGCATGGGCTCATGGCTAGAGTAAGCATTAGCAGTGTGTTTCTCAATGAGAGCAATGAGCTCAAAGTACATCCGAGGCAGGACGGCCGCATTGAAATCCCTTGCAGGAAAGGCGTTCCCGAAGAGGGATGCGGCAGGAGGCGGCGATGCAAGGCAACGATTGATAGCGGGACTATCAAGAAAGCAATGCAAATCGTGTACGCTCGCAATGCAACTTCTACTAGCAACGAAATACTAAACATGCTGAAGACATTACAAGCGAGTCTCCAAAAATTGGAAGAGAAGGTTGACAATTTGCAGAAAGAGCATATTTGAATGAAAGATTGCGACTTAGATTTCGTTGATATTGACAATGCTTAAAACTGTTGATATGACAATTATATAAAAAGCTTCATCCGTCGTACTTATTGTTGCCCAATGTTGATTTCGCTTCAAATACAGTAGAAGTTCTCTATTCGCGGAGGGTTTTTTTAGTGTGCTGGGCCAAAGGGATTAGTTCCCCCAAGCACTGCGGCCTAAAAGGCCTATTGTACTATGACCTATGTTCAAACAACAAGAGGGCGCTCTGAAATTTCCCTGAGGAAAACCAGGAGCTCTCTTGGCGGCACCGAGGAGATGAATTTCCTCTTCAATAACCTTTGCACTTGTGTGAGAAAGTGCCTCACAGGTGCATAGTATGTGGAGTGGATCTTCCTGCTCCAGACCACATCCTGTACAAGTAGACAATATCCCCAGATTATACAAATGATAATTGAAGGGATAGTGTCCTTTCTCAATACTCCCTTTAAGAGAAGTACGAGCTCTTTAGCTCTTAGCGCTGATGGTTTCACGAGCAGTTTGGGCTGTCTGCAACCAGTGGTTTCCAAGCAGTTGGCCCTTTCGCGGTTTATGTTTCACAAAGTTGCCGGGAATACGGAAAACGTGAATATGGAATGGTAGACTTCTTTCTGTTATTGGATTATTTTCAATAAAAAAAACTCCTATGCTTCACCAACCAACGTAATCCTAATACCCTTCGTATTCGCAAAGGATTATTTTTATTGATTGTCCTTTAACTCGACATTACGCAGAAAGTTATAATCAAATGCACCAGACAAGTGCTCTTTTAGTAACTGATGCGTCCATTTTTTATGAAAAGGTTAAGGGCAAATGGATGGTAGTAACCCGCTAATGTGGAACCCTGTGTGGGCAACTAGACTCAATATGCTATACTCGACCGAACTGCTAAACCCCTGTCTTAGGCTAAGGCCGTCCTCTTGGCTAAATGCTAACCTAGCTGCAAGCGGCATAGGATGGTAGAGACTGGTAAAGATAAGAGGGTATAAGTTTGGGCTCGGACCGGAGGGGACATTTAACCGTGTAGCTAAACTTGGCTAGGTAACGGGGTCGCTCATTATGCTGCAATGCCTGGGGTAGGTGTCGGAGCTACCGGCAGATTTCGAAAATGGCTGGGTTTGAGTAACCCACCACTGAAGCGCGCAGGCTGCTCGCGAGTTTGTCACGAAGTTCTGTAAGGAGGATCAGTCCGAATTCACGGGAAATGTCGCTGTTTCGCACATAGATTGACGATGTTCCTTAGGATGTGGTGGTCAGTCCCCCAGAAGGGTTTAAGCCGCCAGAACATTGTACCCTCGAGATTGGGAGGGCAACCTACGGATGCATGCCGATGTGGCCCGCAACTTGGTGCAGGTGACGTCTGCCATAAAATTACTACCCATGTTCAATGACGCTTAATTTCGGTGATCGGATGGTATGGAGTCGATATGGTATGGTCATTGCTCAGGCCCTCTAGCTTCGCCATATGTATATATACATCAATAATGATCATATTTACGCGAATTTGTTACTCAGGTCTATGTTTATTACTACCAATTCATAGAAACGGGCCACAAGTCTGTTCATTAATCCAATATACCGAAACATAATCAGCGGGACATCCAACCCATCCACATATCGGAAGTTCACGGATTGATTCCGCAAATAGCGATGTTTTGAAGTGCGAATAACGGAATTGGGTTGCTAATTATTTCAGCCGCGATTAGCGAATCTGCGAAAGAGGAAACAGCGAATAACGAGCTTCTGAATCAAAGTGAAATATTGGTAGACAAACATTAATATAGGCAACACACGGCAACCCACCATTCACCTATTTAATGAAAATGTTTTCAATGCGGCACAAATCTGCGAACACGTACTACTTTTAAAGCAGTAATATAACATTTCCAAGTATGAAATAAAACCCATTGTTGAAATATTAACAATCACTTTCAATTAAATGCATTAATGAAACGGAAAACTTTTCCATGTCGATTTTCCGTGCAACACATGCGCACATCCGATGCGCGAGAATCCGTTCCATTTTCCATTTCCCTTAGCTTTCCCAAAACAGTCCGCAGACGGTGCGATGATGGCATGAACACGTTCAATCCATATTTGAACTCTAAAACTCTTGAATTTTGCGGTATGCCCTAAAATTTCTGATCATCCGACGAGTTGCATTCGTGGTACATTGCAATCCCTAATTGAATAATTAATATACAGTGTTTTCCGAAGATTAGAAGCATGCTATCACACATAACTTAGATGGATAAGTTCCAAATCGTCCTAAAAAATAGCTAATCACGCACAAAACGAGATGTGTTCGCTGAATCTAATTAACGAAATCAGTGTATAGGACTAAATCAGCAATCGCAGAATCTTCCGCTAATTCCATCATTCCAATGGATAGCAAACGCGTTCTCAAGCCAAAGGATCAAGTTTAGAAGGTACCCACAGGAAAAGATTAATTAGGATCCAATCTTGGCAAGTTTGTGCTTATTCGGTATTCCTCATTTTAGAATTCTATCAGCGCTGCATAAAAATGGAGGATTAACTAGGCAGGCTATAGGATATTGGCTTTTGCGTCAAGCGCCAAAAATAGACTCGATGCTGAGAAAGCCACACAGTAATGGAGCGACTCTGATCTCCGATTCTCGACGGCAGACATCTTGGATGGTCCTGGAGCACCAACTCCAAGGACGAGCTTGGCGTTGATGAAATGACCCTTTGCGCCAGCCATCGATTGAGCTAGGCTCATGCCGACGCGAAAATTTACGTGGTGCATTAACTATGAAAGGTAAACCGGGTCCCAAGTGGAAACCCATTCAATGATGGAGGATTCCAATCGCAGCACGCAAATGGGCGACAGCACGATGGAGCCGTCTGCCAGCAACATTTCCAGCACGTTGTCCCCGGAGTTGATGCGCAAGGAGCAGGAGCGCATCGAATTCTACAGCACCTACGATGTGATGACCGGGGTGCGCATCGCCGCCACCCTGGGCGGCTTCTTCGGCCTAATGGTGCTGCTCGTCCTCGTCAAGTCCAAGTCGAAGACGCAGAAAGCGCTCGAAGACCCCAACCTGGCGGCGGCTGCCGTCGCCGTGGCCGAGGAGGAGGAACGCCAGATTGCAGCAGCTCTGGAGGCGAACGCCTACGAACAACTGAACCCTTCGCGCCGCTCCCGCCGCAGCCTGGACACGGCCGGCGTGACGCCGCACTGGATTCGCAACTCGAGGCGCTGCTCCTCGATCGGAGGATACGCGACGCCCATGGACGTACCTATCCGCCTCACCTCCCCCGCCAGACTTCCCTGCGCCATTGACGAGGATGCCCCCACCAATGGCGAGAATGGGATCTGCGATGATGTGTACCCCTGCTGCGACAGGTAACTAGCTACCCTGTGATTGTAGCTTTGGGATGCTCATCACCTTGGGGTGTAGGCACCTAGGTGTTCCGCATCGCCGGCCGAGCAACGTTTCATCATCAGCGTCCTCGTACCTGGAGCGTCGCGGCAGCGATGTGATGCTCGGCCTGCCATGTCTTCCACCCCACAAAATCGCCCAGCATCAGATATCAAGGCGCAGGCAGTCGTCACCGGTACCCAGGCGCTACGACCTCTACTACCCTATAGACATCCGGGTCATCCAGCCAACACCTCGAGGGTCGCCGTGCGGAAGCGAGCGAACCTTGTACGATCTTCCAGCGAAGATCGAGCAGCTGCAACCGCGCCTAGCTCCCCTGGCATCCATCAGCAGCTGTAGCAGCTCCATGGCCAACGACTATCCCGACCTGGAGATGCAGTCCCACGCATCCTACGCGTCCGACAGCGTGTTCCGCGACATCGAGCACGACGACGATGGCGACGACGACGACGAAGGTCCCGGCGATACCGACGATGAAGTCGATCCCTTCTCCAGCGACAGCGACGAGGACAGGTGTGGCGTGGAGGCGGAGGGCGCGCTCAGGACGAGGGCATGTTGCAGCCAGCAGGAGTGCCATCGCTTGTCAGTGGCGGGAACGCCACTTTCGGCCATTTCGGACGAGTCCACTGAGCGTGCTATCAAACTACCCCAGGACAAAGGGCAGCGAGCGGAAATGTTGAAGGACGAATCTAGGACAAGCAGGACTAGTCGGAGTAGTGCGTTTGAGTGTGATTTGGACGGGTTGGGTGCACTCGGCGTCACGCTGGAGACGCTGGAACGCGGACGAAACGGATCTATGGAAGCGTCGCCCACGACCTCTTCATTGACCAGTTCCCTAGTGAACCAGCGACTCAGTGATAGCAATAGTAATGTTACGGCGACTGCCCCTGAACCCCAAGAGCAAGAAGAAGCCACCGAGGAATCTTTGCTTGCTGCTGAGCAAGGTGTTTGGTCAAAAGAGACGCTTTTCTAGCATTTAGTCAGCCATTTTGTCTTTGTCTGTCCTTAATTGATTCGGAGATTGAAAAAGATAAATAAGGAATCCCTAATGATGGTTATTGTTGTGTTCTCAACACGGGTGTAAGCAGGAGAACGCCTGAGACCTTTGTAACTAAGTACGAGTGGATAACTATGCATATATTGAACAAAACGTAAAAGGTACCACTCTGCCCTGTGGCTCTGTAGCTCGGTTTCAGACCCTCAGTAGAGCGACTCTCAGACTGACTTTTGGCGCGACTCTCGATTACATTGTTGCTCGAGCGCGGTGTTGCCGATAGTTATTAAACAAAATTAGAACATTTAGTTCCTGATATAAAGTAAAGATTACAATATCTTTGAAGGTAGACCGGAAACGATTCTATTTTCCTATCTGCCAGTTTCTGAATTGACATGCGAATTATTTACATATTGACTTTGTTATTATTAAATGCGGAAATGAAAAACCATAAATTGTAGAAATGAAGTATTTGAACGTAAGGAAATGATTATCAGGGTTAATGTTCGTTACAAGATTGTCATTAGACTATAAGACGCATAATGTAAAGTTCACCGAAATGCAACCTTTGAAATCAACGATCCCACTGAAAATATAAAATTGCAATGAATTTCTAATATGTAATGAAATAATTGCTCATAATATATGACCCACTAAAGTAGGATCAGCGAGTGAATCATGTCCACCACGACAATGAAAATGTTACAATTCTATAGTGGCTGTAATATAAACAAATCTCTATTTTTGTGAGCAATTTTTACCCGCACCAACTAATAACTCAACACATTCAGGCGTTCCTATGAGTTCACAAACAGAATTCTTGATGACTTCGAAATATCCTTGTGAAATGTGTGATAAGTTAATGGTCATTTGCTCACTTGGCAATACACAAAAAATATAAATCTGCGACTTGTTATTGTAAACCAATCAATGTCTCAATGAAAACATTTGGATTCAATCCTCAACCAACCATTTAATATTGACATTGTAATCGAATGAGTAAAGACAAGAAACTAAAACACCATCATTGAATTCAATTAAACTATTTGTTTCGTAATCGTTTTTATCAGTATAAAAACCATCAGTGTATTTATTGTAGATATAAATTAGAATATAGATTGAATATTTGGAAAATTTGCATTTGTTTGAGTATTGTGCATTTATTGTTATTGTCAATCATTATGTGTTTTACGCCATTTGTATATAAATGCTGGAAATATGCATAAAATCATAGTGTAATGCAAAATGATGGTTTTTTGCTGCACAAAATTGTTCAGTATTAACGCATTTAGATGAAGACTAAGAATTCAAGATGGCTGAAGGGATACACGATGGAAAAATATTGTAGCACTACTTAAAACAAAGGTGTTCTACGTTGTTATAGAAGGAGTAGACGCAGTGACCAATCGTGTGTTAAAATAATGGAGAATCAATGTATTAATTGATGTGTAAATAAATATTTAGATTAATAATATATTTATAAGGTAAACCGGTATCCTTGATTGTCCAGCGAAACTTCCAGTCACTTCCTTGCCACTCATTAACATAACAAACATTTCAAAAACATTTATTTGATGCATTAACAAGGCAATCATATTAGTCATAGTTATAAAAATATAAAACGTAACTATACTGCCAAGCGGCCATTAAATCTCCGCAATTTATACAGTTTATGCCATTTTAATGGTAAATTCGTCCGCAAAATCTGGTTCAAGACACAACTTCCGCACCACTTTTATTTGACCACCAATGCAAACAGAAATGTTTACAACACATTGTTTAGATGTAAAGTACCATATCAAATTGATGAATTGATACTCCGATATCAAACATAGCCGAATGCTCTGATATGTTATAGACATTCGTAAAGACCGCTTATTGAATTTCCACTACAACTACGTCCCAAATCGATAGCAACAATAAATCTCAGTGCCCTAAATATGACTGTACTTGAAATAAATTCACTGTCATATTCTATAGCAACCTAACGCCATTAAAGTAGTCTCTCTACGATGATATTAGGTCTACCAATAATGGCATTGTCTTTGAGTTCCTCATTTGAATCTGACTCAGAATTCTCCTCTCCGGGACTTAACTTGATTTTGCTTGCATTATTCGCATCGACTTCATTCGGAGCACTTGCTGCAGCTTCATCCGATGGGATTGCATTATGGACCAAGTTATTAGTCTCATAATTGGCATGGTCAATTGTCAGGCCGCTCGTACTGACTTCAGTGAACGGATACTGATGCATATCGTGATTTGCAAACGGAAGTAACGAATTCCTAGCCACAATGGCGCTAATCGCATTCGAATTGCAGCCACTCGAGTTGCTGGCAGCCGTCAACGGAAACTCGTCGCGTTTCTTCACTTGTTTTCGCTCCTTAGCTCTGCGATTCTGGAACCAAATCTTCACCTGTCGTTCGGAGAGGCCCAGGGATGAAGCCAGCTCAGCTTTGCGACGTATTGTAATATAGCGACTGTAGTAAAACTCTTTCTCCAGTTCAACGCGTTGATGGTCGGTATACACCACTCGGTATTTGTCTTTCGTTCTTGTTTTGCCTGGAACGAGAAGAATTGTTATGTAAACTACATTGGCACTCAAAAAATGACGAATTTGAGGGAATTTTTAGTCAAAATGATCAACACAGTGCACATACTTCAAATATAAATATTTAATAACTGGTTGAGATTGGTATTTACAAAAACCGCTTTTTGTTTTGATCAATTACCCCTAAATTGAGCATTACAATGAACATAAGCATGAGTAGAGCGTGAAACTTGATAATACAAAGTTGACAAAACGGGCACACTGGATTCAACAATACCCAACAATGTTAACGGAAAACAGGCAACAAAACGGAAGCCGTAATGCAAATGCAGAATCCGCAATAAATTCAACACCCGATCAACATTGTCATGTGCGAAAACACTTCGTTTTCGTCATCCCTAGATTTGCATTTTATTAAAATATCAATATTCATGATTGCAACAGAAGCCTGTCAGCATCTACATTCGATTGCACTGAAAGAGTAATAACTTAATGAATACACATTGCACGGATTTCCTTCTGCTTCAATTGCAAGCGTTCCGACAATGCGAAGCACTTGAAATCACACATCGGCCCTCCACTGAATCCTCTGAATCGAATCTAATGTCAATTGGCAGTTTGGGGTGCTCGTTGTTGGGTCTGCGATTGCATTTGCCTGGCGTCTTCGAAGAGGATCTGAGCATTCTCTACTTTAATCGTGGTGGTCGTTGTCGTCCTCGCTGAGGACGACGTTGCGTCCATGGACGTCGAGAAATCGGCGGCAATCAGGGGACTACTGGGTCGGCCGCCGATGGCACTAATCATGGTCATCTGCTGCTGAGAGCAGGCGCGGTGGTGTCCATTGTGGTGCAAATGGGCGTCGGTAGCGCTGAGCTTCTGCAGCTGCGACATGTGCTGGTTGTGCTGCTGCATGTGCGCCATTTTGTGCTCGTACTGCTGCATGGCGGCGATCCCGCTCGCGTCCTTGTCGCTGCTCTCCTCCAGCCGCTTCTTCAGCTGCTTGCGCTCCTTGGCGCGCCGATTCTGGAACCAGATCTTGATCTGGCGCTCGGAGAGCCCCAGATTGACGGCCAACTCGGTCTTGCGCCGTATCGTGATGTACTTATTGTTCAGCGTGAACTCCTTCTCGAGCTCGATGCGCTGGTAGTCCGTGTAGACGACGCGGTATTTATCCTTCGTCCGCGTCTTGCCTATAACAAGGAAATGCGTTTGTTGCTTTCTGCTGCTCGCTCACACCACGCCAGAAACACGTACAACACGAGCAAGGAGAAGAAAAAGGCACTCAACTAGGTCTAAGTCTACAATGCAGAAGAGCAAGACAGACTACGATAGGCTACACACAAATTTCATTCAATTTGCGAAAATTCAGTAGCAACTCTTGTGCAAAAGCGACTTGGCACTGGGGCTGTCGCTAGTTTTCTTAGAAAGTTCTGGGAAATGGCGGCTAAAATGTAACGAATGCGGCCAGCAAATCTATACGCATTCCTTGAATACGATGACAAATCTTGTGTACATTTCCTGATAATACGGATAACGTGAGGTGGTTCCCGATTAAGGACATGGGGGGAAGACTGAACGACAATCATTGCGATGCGGTTTCTCAGATGTTCTTCGGGGAAAACACAATTGGGAGAATGTGGTCCCGATATTCCTTCCAAGAACTCTACGTAATAGCATTCCTTTGAAGATGCGTAAAATGAGAACTCTTGCTTTAGCATGGTCGTTTTCGCATAGAAGAAGCTGTTTCTTGGCATACAGGGTTCTTTTGTGCTCTCTGTTGATTCTACTTATCAATTCACTGTGATTGCAGTTTCGTGCGCCGTTTGGTTAGACGGCCTTTATCTTTCTATCAACGGTGCATGTTTGCCGAGTCGCTTGAGAAGTCATGTGGAATAGTTTAGAATAAGTATACAAAGAAGCTGGTGCATGCGGACGAATTTTTCCAGCCGGAAACAGAAACATGTGCGCAACTAATTGCCATCAAGTCACAATATTCAACTTTTGGCAATTGGTCACATGTCGTCTAAGGACTACCAGCACGGCGGAACAAAAGGTGTTGCATGTCTTTCTCACAATACACCTTGACGGCCATCTTAGTGTGCAAAATGTGACCCTGGTTGATGGGTTTTACGCCAAGATATTTTCTCTGACGTCTTCATCGACACCATTGAAAAAAGCAACAAGGCAGGTGAAGTAAAACCTTTCATTAGGAGAAATCGATAGATAGTCCTTGTTTGGTACCCGTTAACACAAAAATTTGCAATGCTGGAATTGACATCATGGCCGCTCAATGGCGATAATTTAGGGACACGTGAAGTGTCGCCTTCCGTAAAGCGAATCGAATGAAAACTGCTTTTTCGAGCCGATTTGCTTTATGAAGAAGCAGTCAGACCATGTCCAAGAAGATTCGTTGCATCTTTCTTCACGCAGGCAACCATTTTGGCGATGTTGCCGCCCTGTATTGGTGCGAACATCTATACCTGCTGCGATTGTCCACAAAGAGCGTAAACGATGGTCTCTCAATGGTTGTAAACATCAAATAAATATTCAGCATTTCCCGCCGAGAAAAGCAGTCGCCTATCTCAGCGTCTCGATTTTCCGACGCTTCAACCATTTTCCGGCCACAGGGGAACATTCCGACCGACACTTTACGACCGACTCACTGTTTCTAACTAATTCAAAGCTCTATATTTACTGATTTGCTAATTGATGTGTGAAACAAATACGAATGATGATGAAAGCTTTGCGCAGCTGAAGTTTTAATTAACTTTGATAAAGCGATGGAGAAAAATGAACGCTACCGTAATCCCGTGGAGGCAGAATGACTGTTGTTGTCGAAACAATGGAGGACAAGGCGCAGTGAGAGGCACGACGACAGGATAATTGCCCGTGGGTCGTTCCGGAACTCCCCGAATGTTTACGCTAACGTCCCCCCAGAGATCCATTGCCAGCAACGTTTTGTCGCTCGTTTTGGCACTTTGGCATGTCGAGGACAAAGTTGTGCGTTGTCCCATCACCGCTTCCCGACCGTTTACCACTAGTGCTCACTCCAACATTCGCAATCTCATTTTCCAGCCGCGGTATTTGTCCAAATCACCATCTACGCACTACTCGTTCTCATCAATTTTCTATACTTCCATACCCAAGGCATGTAGAGGCATGTTCCAAGTCCCTTCTGCCTACAAGTGTCCAGCACTTTTACGATTGAGTTATTAACCATTTTATAGTGCCTTACAAGCGAATAACAGCGATTTCCGGCGAAGGCCAAATGCGGGCGAGTAATTCGAAAAATTGGCACGCAAGTACTCGTCCCTCGCTCGCAAATATGGCCGGCCATAAAGCAGAACTACGAGACGTTTCAACTTCCCGCGCAAACTCTCTGTAGCCCTCAGGAAATATTCTTAGACATCACGTAATCATCAAGTAGGACATGTAATTAGCATCGCACATCGGGAACGTGTAATCTTTTGTTGGCGATTTACAATCTCCGCCATTTGCCGCGCGCGCGCAGGATAATAAAACATTACACACGCGAAGAAGTCGTCGGCGTCTCTTGCGGCGGCTTCGGCCATCATGCCGCCGCCATCGATGCGTGTTGATAGTGAATTAATTAGTGCGGCGTGGCGCATTAAGTCGCCGCCGCGCGGCGGCGCTCGATTGCCGGCAATAAAGGCAGTAAAAGTTTCGGTGCTTCTTTGTGCGCCAAGATGGAGGCGCAGAGATATGCGCGCTACACTTTTATGCCTTTTACGCCTTCTTCGTCTTCGCGTACGGGCGCTCGGCCTGTAAACGTGTTGGCGAGCGCAGATACCGGAACATTATCTGCCGATTGGCCGCGCGCGCGCGCTTTTCAAGATAAAATCCTCTTGCCGGACGCGCCGTAAACGCGTCAAAGATGGCGGCTTAATTTACAGCACTCTGCCTTTATCGGCGCTCAATTAGCCGCCGTCTCTGCTTATCGTAAACCGCGCATTCTCGCATTTTTTATTCAAATCGTCGAGATCAACGCGAGCGTGGAAAAGGGAATATTTAGGCAAGCAAGAATGTTCATGCAACAATGGCTAGTGAAGAAATATATCCTACCATCAAGCACTCCGTACACGTGATCAACTTGGCATCAATTGCGTGATTCGAGAGAAGAGTTGGTTAATTAGCTGGCGATGGCGAAGCGCGCGAGATGCGACTTACCAGGGTTCGGCTGGGTTTGGTAGGACGGTTTCTTAATCCACTCGAACGGACTGCGAACGGGTGCCGGCCGAGTCTGCCCGCCCCCAATGGTGGTGGCGGCAGCTGCGGCGGCGGCAGCTGCAGCAGCAGCCACAGCAGCAGCCACCGAATTCGGGGGTGTTATGTTGCCGCCAGCGCCGCCGGGACTTGATAGCTCCGACCCGGAGACGGTGATGGGCGGCGAGGGTAGCTGGCTCTCGGGCATATCGAGAGCCTGTTGCTGCTGCTGGTGGTGGTGGAGGTGGTGTTGCTGATGATGGTGATGCAGATGATGCGGATGCTGGGCATGCTGCTGGTGATGGTGCTGCTGCATGCTGGCCACCCCCATGTGCGTGGTGAAGTCGTGCGGAAAGTCGGGGTGGAAGGCGACCGAGTGCGGATGCCACATCTGCTGCTGCTCGTCCTGCATGCAATAGGACTGCGGCGTCGGCGCGGCGCCCATCTGGGCGGCCGCCTGGTGATGGTACCCGCTGGCGTACCACGAGTGGTGGTGGTGCGACAGCGTCCCCGACGAGTGGAAGCCTGCGCCAGCGGCGGCGGCACCACCGCCACCCCCACCGCCGGAGTTTTGTCCGGGTGCGCTCTGCTGGTGTCTGTACATAGCCGATGGGTTGTAGTATGAGACCATGCTCATCGTCGCGTATCCTTATCACTGATCGGGCGGGTGGTGGTTGTTGCCCGTCACTTTGCACACATGCTCAGAGGGCGCTGCGACGCACTGCAGCCCAACGCCGCCAACGAACGAATGTCGTTGATTGCGGCCTCCCACTCGTATTTAATACTTCCAACGCGGGTGCGAGCAACAACAGCCGACGAGGATCAGGCTGGTAGTTGGAAAGGACGCGGAGAGCCTTGGAGGATGCGTGCGTGGGCGCTCGTGATTGCCGACGAGTGGGGAAGCCACCAATTCGGTTGGCCGATGACTCCGAATATGGCTGCGCTGCCTGTCGCCGGATAGCATGGCTGGTAATGGTCGGATCTACGGAACTATTCTAGATTGACTTCCTCAATTCCGCGTGTTCCCAGTTTTGATCCAATTCTGTGTTTGCCTGATTCTGGATGCATGGATAGATGCTTTGAGGAACTTGAGGAGGTCAGTTTAAGGATCTGATTTTCTGAGAGGAACCGGAGAGCAAAAAAAACTTGAGGAAATAGAAAGAATCCCGAAATAATTGCGAAATGAAAACTCTCATACGATAATAATATTTAAGATGGCGGCGCATTAAAACCGATTCTTCCAAACCACATATTTGAGCTTTTCGTGGAAGTTTTGAAGCGGGGCGAAAGGTGACCGCACACCCCCTATTAATAAATACTAATTATACAAATTTAATTGTAAAGTTGGGTTAGTAATTTGGAAGAAGAATGATAAGAGCAGGTATGAGAAATGGAATGAATATAGAACATTAATAAAGATCAAAATGATTCCCAGCGAAAAAATGGACGCGGCAAACATTTACCAACTGTCAAATTGCGAATCACAATGTTTGCACACAAGCAAAAGAGCATTAGGGGATTAGGGTAGAATTTACAAATTTACAGCCGGCAAATGTGATTTGCAATTGCAAATTTCCTCAGAAGGCTTTCGAACGCCGCCGCGGAGGGCAGTTATTTGGTTATTGGCTTTTCCCAGTATGAAGTGCCAGAATGTGCGTTCGCATTCGGAGGGTAATTACCGCCCATTGTGGCAGCGCTCAAGACGTCTTACGAGGCTTATCTTATTATCGGGGCAATATACGGAATTTGTCGTCGCCGGCCATCAAAGCCGGACGCCACCAGCCGTCTTACGCTCGCTGGTATGCAAATCGCATGCAGGGAGGACAAACCCCGTCCCGTCCGAGACCATCCATTGCTATTAATCTCGTTAAACTCGGCATGTGGCCATCAGGGGGCGGCTTCAAAGTCACGAAACTAGCGATAGAAAGGTGCTACCAGAATGTAGACTTTCGTTCGTTTCGTCCTTTGGCGGGCTGGAATTTAGCCCGTTCGCCTATTACGAGATTACCGTAATATTATCATAACAATCGTAAAAGTGACCGGGTCATACATTCATGGAAAATAGTAGAATTTAATAGAATCATTTCAATATCTGGCCATTTCTACAAATGATTTTTCTGAGAAATGAATTGTCGGTGCTGCTATCAAAGGCTAATGATAAGAGGAGAATTTGTCAAATGAATGTTTGACACACTTGCAATGATCTATGTACACAAATCACACTCAAGCTTGCAGATTTGCGCACTTAATAAATCTTGCGACATCAATACGTGCCGATTTCCAACTCGGCAGCGGTCTCTTCCTCCTCCTCCTTCATTCTTTCGTCTCTCTTCAGCTACATGCAATGCCTCAGGAGACTGTCTCATGTCGGCTTCTTCGGCCGCATGCAGCCAGACCCCAGATGAGGGGTTTCGTCACGCGGGGTGTTCTTTCGCCCTCGATTTTCCGCTTGTTTGATACGCGCCGTTAGGCTCTACCTGCTGGCTGCCTGTGGAATGGACCGCGTTTGTTCAGCTTGTCAAACGGGTGCCTAAATATTTAACCAAGATGTCACAATAATTCGACGGATTTGAGCAATTGCGTGTCAGTAGCTCAGCATGTGCGCCTTCGGCCTTGCCACTCCTCGCCAGGATTTGCCAAAAAACAACCTCAATCAATCGCTAATTGCATGCGGCTAAAGACAAGCACATCTGTAACACACCGGTTTATAAATTTACAATGATTTCCAACCGTAAATGTCTTACACGTCTTGCTACTTGGGAAGGTGTGTA
The DNA here is from genome assembly GCA_025447835.1 of Labidoglobus nevermanni. NCBI lineage: Eukaryota > Metazoa > Arthropoda > Insecta > Coleoptera > Staphylinidae > Labidoglobus > Labidoglobus nevermanni. The sequence goes on along the minus strand of JAOEHK010068718.1, from coordinate 393 downwards.
AATTGCCGCGAATTTCATCATAAATTAGATATTTGCGCATCTATAAACATTTTATAATTGCAAGTATTGTAAAGCAGTCGTAAAGAGCATTGATACACATTGCTATTTCCGATCTTCGCTTCTTCAATTATCCATCAAATCAAAACGGAAATGTGATACTGCGATGAAATATGATACCCCCTTGAAATGACATCGCATTTCACAGTTAAGGCAATGTTACAATCACAGATTGTAACCTAGAAATCAACAAAAGGAATAAATATAACATTTTATTAAACGATCAACTAGATATAAGCAAATCGCCACTCTTAAACTTATAATGGGTTTTCAGAAACTCGACTTGTTTCTTAAAAAAGTTGAATATATTTGTCACAACTTGCGACGCGTTTCGAC
>JAOEHK010068708.1:0-19639 GCA_025447835.1 Labidoglobus nevermanni | reverse complement strand
TTGAGATACGAGCAATTTGACATACGAACAAAGTCATGGAACGAATTACGTTCGTATCTCGAGGTACCAGTGTATTTGATATGGCATCATTGCTTAGCAACAGACGACGACGCATGCGCAGTAGACTGCATTCGAGCGGTATTGCCGTGCCGTTTGTCGTGAAGTGTTGGTGTTTTCGCTATAACTTTCGAACCGTGAGTTTTCTTGAATTTTCCTTTGCCTTAGTGGTGTCCCAGAAGTACACGGAACTTGCTAAATATTTCATATGCATCGAATTGTATTTCCGTAGTAAATCGAGAACACACACACACACGCACACATGCATGAATTTTTATATATAGCGTTAATACAATTAACCCCCATACGTAATTTGCATTTACATTTTACCTCTTTATTCATTAACGTTACAATTAATATGATATACAGTGATATGAAAGTAACTAACTTATGACCATATTTCTGGAAAATAATGGTGGAATCCTCCCCTAATACCATAGTTCCATAGTTCAGGGTAATGTGGCGATTGTGGCCGCTGCAATGATTATATATAAAGCAAATCCGATCTTGTTGCAAATTCGGCAATATTCTGAGCCCTGTAAAATTGTGGTTGGAAAAGTTATTTGCAAAGTTAGGTTGGGTTAAGTGTATTTGCAATATTCTATAGGGCAGCGAAACTCTGCTAGTCCTAATTATGTTTCGTTGAAACAACGGTTAGTAAATATTGTACAAAATTATAATTTCAATAAGGGGTTGCATTTTTGCGCTGCATTAGTCATATGGCATATGGCATATGGCATTATACATTTTTTTATTCAAACAATTCTGTATATTCGTGCCCTTTTAATATTAAATGATTAGAGACATAAAATAGACCTGCATATATCCTATGGGAGATTTTGTCTCGTGTGATTTCGTCATGTAATCCTTAGCTCTACTGACGCTGTAACAGGGATTGAACCTAAGTCACTAGACTCATGGGTTACCTGCGTTACCACTCGGGTACCAATCGTCCATGTCAAGTTCGTACACTGGGTTCTTATAGTGGCACGAGGAGCGAATTAAGATTATAATGGTTTCTTCTTTAGATATACAGATTCTCTGGTTTTTCCACATCATCGCCATCGAACGGACATTGGCAAATTGTCGGTGATCAGAAAGGAAGTCAAACATGACCTAATTGCAAGTCGATCGGTCTGGTATGAACGAAATAAATGTGTGCGCAGTTATTAATTAGGTTTTAATTCGTGCGCTCGAAGCGTACGCATTAAAACGGCACATAATGAGTATTTGGAATGATTTCCATTCGAGTTACCTCTCGCCCATGCTCTCATTATTGCGTAACTTTGGTGCGCTTCGATTAAATGCTGAATGCGATAATAATCACTCGAAGCCACTTGATTAATTGATTGCAAACATCCAATTTGAATAAAATGAAACACTGCATGACCGAATGTGTGGGTGCGAGCATGTGACCACCCACCAACAGATTCCATTTTAGATCGGAATATGTAAACACGAAAGTAATGTAATCCTGCCATCCTGCCTACCAGCCGCAGGCCATGTATCTGTCCTGCACAGGATAAACTATCGCCGCAGAAATTGCTTTAAACTCTTACAATACAATCGTAAATATTCTAGTTGCTACTTCCATGCACAAGGATATTCCCGTTTTCGCGCAGGATCTACAGTCCGTATTTTCACCAGAAATAAAAATATGCAATAACGTCTTCCAACTTGCTTTGCTTTTCCTTCATCTATGTTTTGTTTACATGCATTTTATTATGAGTTGAGATTGTTATCAAATTTCGATTAATTTAATCATGAAATGAGATCTTTGAGTTGTATACCAGAACTCATTAAACGCTCATATGTTCATTAAGATCCAATTTCAAAAGTCAAGATATGGATAAGTAAAATGTTGGCATAAACGCTATTATTATCATATATTATTGTTTTTCACTGATACGTAAATATGGCAATAATATAGTATGCCTAGAAACAATAAGCTAAAATATTCGTATCGCATTTGTGCATTCATTCATTCTTTTATATAAAAGAATTCACGTTTGCTGCAGATGGAACTTGGCATTAATTAAAATCCACCTAAGGATGTGTTAATTATTGTCAGATTTGATCATTGCCATTTCATATTAAACATGAAATTGATTCCTTTTTCTTACTTCTTGTCATTCTTAGGAAGCATTTTATTAATAGAGTGCGGGTTTTTCACTTGGAGGACCCGCCGCACATAAGCGATGGGCCCTTTGTGTAGCCTCCTTGAAGAGCTCCTACACTCCTTGCATATAGGATTCATTACGGAATTCCTTCTAGTTCCTGCAAAAAATGAGGAAATATATTGTTTTTAGGGTTTTTCTCAGGAACTACTGGATGTATCACGATGATCCGAAGTGGATCTTGGGAGGATTTTATTGGGCATTTAACCATACGAGAATCATATCTGAAGTTTTGCTAGTTGCTGCAGAAAAAAAGCAATAAAACTGTCCACATATTTCATCATTTTCTGCAGGAACTATCAGGAATTTACATATGAATTTGATATAATCCGATGCGCAATGAAATACCCCACACGTTGCACTTTGAATCATTCAAGTACACCCAGTAGGTCCTGAGAAAAAACAGAAAAACTAGAAAAACTCGGATCTTCCCAACTCCGATTTGCCCCACGTCATCTCAATACGACGATGACACGATGGCAATTCGGCGATGACGCGATCGCAATTGCGATTACGTGATCGTAGTTTTTCCTGATTTTCTCAGGAACTACTGGGTGAATCTGGATGATTCAAAGTGCACCCTATAGAGCGTTTCATTGCGTATCACATCATACGCATATCTCTAATTTCCTGCTAGTTTCTACAAAAATTAGGAAATGTGTTGATAGTTTTTATGTATTTTCTCAGGAACTACTGGGTCTTTCAAGATGAATTGAAGTGCTCCCTTTGTGGCGTTTAATTGCGCATCTATCCATATGGGATTCATTTCTGAATCCATTCCAGTTCCTGCAAAAAATGAGAAAATATGTTTATAGTTTTTAGGGTTCTTCTCAGGAACGACCGGGTGTATTGAATTATTTCTAGTTCCTGGAAAAATAAGGAAATGTGATTACAGTTTATAGTTACAGAACACAGTTACCGGCTGTATCGCGATGATGCGCATAGCAGTGTGAGGGGCGTATTTATTGTGCATCTGACCATATATTTCGGCGATTACGTAATAGTTGCGGAATGAATTTCGGCGATTACGTAATTAGCTTCAGATTGAAATTCGGCGAATTCATAATCGCAATTCGGCGATGTCGCGACCGCAACTCGGCGGTGACGCGCTCTCAACTCGGCGATGACGTGATCGTAATTCGGCGCTCACGTGATCGCAACTCTGCGATAACGTGACCGCAGTTTCTGTGGCCTTAGGAACTACTGGGTGTATCGGGATGATTCGAAGTGCATCCTTTGGGGCGTTTAATTTTGCATCTAATGATATAAGATTCATCTCTAAACTTCTGCTAGTTCGTGCAGAAAATAAGGAAATGTGTTGACAGTTTTTGTTGTTTTTCTCAGAAACCACTGCGTGTATCTGGATGATTCGATGTGCATATTGTGGGGCGTATAACTGCGCGTCTGATCATATAAGATGTATCTCTCTGAATTCCTTATTGTTCCTGCGGAAAATGAGGAAATGAGTTGACAGTTTTTGTGGCCATCCTCAGAAACTACTGGGTATATCAGGACGGTTCGAAATGCATCCTGTGGGTTGTTAAATTTCGCATGTAATGATATAAGATTCATCTGTGACTTCCTGCTAGTTCCTGCGGAAAATAAGGAAATATGTTGACAGCTTTTGTTGTTTTTCTCAGAAGCTACTGGGTGTATGAGAATCATTCGAAGTGCATCCTGTGGGCCGTTTCATTGCGGATCTGACCATATATTTCGGCGATTACGTAATAGCTGCGGAATGCATGAATGAAGGTTTTGGACTTGGCTCTCTATATTATCTGGCCAGAGGTGTAAGAGCTCTTCAAGGAGGTTGCACTAAGGGCCCATCGGTCTGGCGTTCGTGCGGCGGGCCTTCCAAGTGAGGAAGCCGCACTCCAGTTCGATGCCTTTCATCTCTTATTGTGCTGCTTAGCAGTGTAATTGTTAAGATAGGCTACGAGGGACGTAGGACTTATGCCCACGTGTGTAGGGTTAGATACGACACTTCTCGAACGTGCCTTAACTAAGAAATATGAGCGAGCATTGCCTTCACACTCGCCATCAGCCTTCGCCCACTGAAAAGCGAAAAGGAAGCAATTACTTCCTGATCAGTGCTTTTCCTAATTCAATTTTCTACCTAATTTCGAATGTAATTAGAGAATTGAGGCTCTTATTCGGGATCTAATCAGCCTCATATTTGGAAACTTTGTGAATTCGTCATTGCTCTAATTGGCAGTTTCCATCATTTCCGCAATTTATTGTGATGTAACTTGCACTACCTACCATTAATGTGTAATCAATTTTAATTATAATGTTAAAGCGAAACTAATAGCAATTAATTGCATCCTGCAATCAGCAACAGTTTAAATTGCGCAACTTTTCAAAGAAAGTTAGAAGCAGTGTCAATACATACATATTAATTACGAATAAATATAGTATAATTACAGGTATAAATTACTTGCGGTTAGTAATTCACTACGATGTGATGGAAATGATTAGAATTTGCAACATTTCGCGAACATAATGCAATATGAAATAGGGAAATTATTTCATATCAGATATCAGATAGATATCAGGTAGTTGTTTAATCTTAGTCAAGGTATTCTTCCAATATGTCAGGTGTATACTCTGAAAGTATTTGAATAATTTATCATTGCTTCTTGCCTGTGAAAGCTGATCTCTGTATATCTTTTATTTCTCTCTAAAATTTTCTCCCACTTGCATTTTCAAGCAGATTTGAATAAAATATTCAGCAAGGTATACATTATTATGCACTCTCTGGTGCATTTCATAACATTCTGTCACATATTGTCATGATATCCGGTATCTCATATGATACATCCAGCAATATGCGCAAAATGTAATACAATACTAATTGTTGGTGCCCACATTCGGCTCTAAACCCGTCAATCACTCGCAAATTCAAACCTCATTTCATGAAATGTTCTTAATTTGGAGCTTAATTTAATTGTGGCATTTGCATTTTGTATAGAAAATACCTTACAGTGGTTTCCGACGGTGGTCTGGAAGTGGTTGCAGCTTCATCTAACATGCGCCCTTTGTCTGGCCATGTGCTTGATGTTACCTATTGTCTTGCATATTGCATTTCCAATTTCTCGACGTGCTCAAGTACTTTCGTGCTCCCATACATCATCTGCAGCATTGTTCCGCATATCTAATCTAAATTACATTCAGAAAACTAACAGTGTAAAGATTCCTTGTTGGCCTAGGTGTCTGCAACAATAAATGCGTTCGAATGTTCCACACATTGATATAGTCACCAGCCATGATGTTATCCTTCCGACTATTGATTCCCTCAGAACCGCTCTGAATTCAATATTAAAGTTAGTAGCAGGCGAAAACTTAGTTCCAATGTAGTTGTTTTGTACGACCTTTACAAACAGTTCTAGTTTTTATTTGTAATGGAAAAATACACATTCTTGTTAGCACTTTAGATTGTGGTCAGTTTCTCTTACGGTCTCTTCAATACATCATATCAATGATATTATAATATACCACATTCGATAATATGGACTTACTTGTTGTAGGACTTACTTGTTGTAGGACTAGGTTTTCATTCACTAGAATTCAAATGGTTATAATATTCAATTCTCTATTGAAACTAAGAATTCGTGAACAATATCCTTATTTGATGATCGATTAATGGAGACACTATGAAAAGTTAAATTGTAACTCATGCATTTTTAAGTAACCCTGCAATCGTTTTCCCGTATTCGAGTTTAGCAGTACAATTCAGGAACTGCAAGTTTCATAGATCGCCTGGAGGGATATTGCAATCTTCACAAGGATTCTATTCTCACAAAGGAATGTGCTCCCTGTTTGCTGAATAAACTGATATGATGATGAGTCCTGCAGGCGTCTTGAGCTTTCACCACGATGATATTTTAGTTCAATATTGTCTACACTTGATCGCTTAATAAAAGTGACCACTTAATTCCATCACATGCTTTATTTGACAATTTTTATTTGCAACATAATTGCGTGTTCCCTATGTGGGATTTGTCTCAAAATAGAAAATCACGACAGTGACGATCATGGCGATTAGTGCTTGGTCAGGCAAACTAGCACAGAATCAATGTTGGTTTCATCGAAATTTATGCGAATTTAATGCAATTTCGCATTGAATATGCACTTCATTGGAATTTCAAGCGGGCTGAAAACAAGCTAGTATTAAGTACAGGCACATGTCCGAGTACAGAAAATGATAAATTTGCATTGCCTATTGATGCTGGGCCAAGAATTAATTGCAAATACATATCGTATGTGATTTGATAAGCACCCTCAGCATATTTAGCTGCAATGCACACAAATGATGAATCAACATTCAATCTGCATTCATTCAGTTTCATGTTCACCACGATTAAGCCCACTTTTTGCAAGAGCACGATTAACTATGCATGGATATATAATTGCGAAATAGTTGCTGCTCGAATCGCAGCGATTATGCCATAGTTACAGCTCTCGCGGCGATTATGCAATAGTTGTGGCCCGAATCGTTGCGATTACGTAATATTTGCGGACCGAATCGTGGCGATTACGTAATAGTGGCGGCCCGAATAGGTGTGATTTCGTAATAGTTACGACCCGAATTGCGGTGATTACGTATTAGTTGCGATCCGAATCGTGGCGATTACGTAATAGTTGCGGCCCGAATCGCGGCGATTGCATAATCATTGAAAGCCGATTCGCGGCGATTACGCCATAGTTGCGGCCAGAATCTCGGCGATTACGTAATAGTCGCGACCCGAATCACGGCGATTACGTAAAAGTTGCGCACGGATCGCGGCGCTTACGTAATAGTTGCGGCTCGAAACGTGGCAATTATATAATTGTTGAGTGCCGAATCGTGGCGGATACGTAATAGTTGCGGCCCGAATCGCGAAGATTGCATGAAAATTGAACGCCGAATCGCGGCGATTGCGCCATAGTTGCGGCCCGAATCTCGGCGATTACGTAATAGTTGCGCACTGAATCGCGGCGATTACGTAATAGTTGCGGCTCGTATCGTTGCGATTACGTAATTGTTGAGCGCCGAATACCTAATAGTTGCGGCCTGAATCGCGAAGATTGCATAATAATTGAACGTCGAATCGCGCCGATTGCGCCATTGTTGTGGCCCGAATCGCGGCGATTACGTAAAAGTTGCGCTCCGGTTGCGGCGTTTACGTAATAGTTGCGGCTCGAATCGTGGCAATTATGTAATTGTTGAGCGTCGTATCGTTGCGAATACGTAATAGTTGCGGCCCGAATGGCGAAGATTGCATAATAATTGTACGCAGAATCGCGGCGATTGCGCCACAGTTGCGGCCAGAATCTCGGCGATTACGTAATAGTTGCGCACTGAATCGCGGCGATTACGTAATAGTGGCAGCCCGAATAGGTGCGATTTCATAATAGTTACGGCCCGAATTGCGGTGATTACGTATTAGTTGCGAACCGAATCGTGGCGATTACGTAATAGTTGCGGCCCGAATTGCGAAGATTGCATAATAATTGAACGCCGAATCGCGGCGATTTCGCCATAGTTGCGGCCCGAATCTCGGAGATTACGTAATAGTTGCGCACTGAATCGCGGCGATTACGTAATGGTTGCGGCTCGTATCGTTACGATTACGTAACTGTTGAGCGCCGAATACGTAATAGTTGCAGCCCGAATGGCGGTGATTGCGCCATAATTCCGCTCCGAATCCAGGCGATTACGTAATAGTTGCGGCTCGAATCGTGGTGATTACGTAATAGTTGTAGTCAGAATCGTGGCGATTACCTAAATGTTGCGGCTCGTATTGTTGCGATTACGTAATTGTTGAGCGCCGAATACGTAATAGTTGCGGCCTGATTCGCGAAGATTGCCTAATAATTGAACGTCGAATCGCGCCGATTGTGCCATAGTTGCGCACCGAATCCCGGCGATTACGTAATAGTTGCGGCTCGAATTGTGGTGATTACGTAATAGTTGTAGCCGGAATCGTCGCGATTACGTAATAGTTGCGGATCGAATCGCGGCGATTATGTAATAGTAATAGTAGTCATTCACTAACGATCATAACTGATTGAGATACATACAGGTCCGTACGCTAAATCGAGTAGAAATCTATAATTCAAAGTTTCCACTGGACCAGTGACAATGGTAATGAAAGCACGACAATTCTGGCTCATCATCGTCCTTCTTACGCTGTTGTGGCTATGTTGACGTCGTCATTTTTTTTCTACAGCGTTGCGATTACATCGGACGCTCTTGGGCACATTGTCGCTAAAGCTGAACATTGCTTTCATTAGTTAATTAACTCCCTAGAACGAAGGCTACTAAGTAAGCGGCGTAGAATGCCTGTGGTCGTAATAAGTTTGAAAGAAATTGTGCGTTTGTTAATGAGGAAACTCAGGCAAGTGCGAAATCATTGTAGTTGCAAAAATTCAATTACTCAACTTTATATTGAATTTTCGGCGGCAACCTGCAGCTTGATGAGATTGCTCGCAGAAGACGTCAGCAAGTAGAGCATAGCATCTGTGTGCTGGAATCGGATTTACATAACACGATTGCAGCGAACACATTATTGTTTTATTTTTAGCACGCATCCTTGAATTGCGCCTGCTACTCGTATCCTTGCACTTTCCCATTACTGCGCCCTTACTGCCTATCGTTGCCTGGCACGTCCTTGATGGAAACGGTTGGTAACCGATCAAAAGTTTGGCAGTTTAGCGACAACAGGTAAATTAAGGTTCGTTGAAGGCTTGCTTTCACTTTTTGCCATTATCCTCCTTTGATTTGCTTTTTATGGTGGAGCAGCAATGATTTTAATCGCATCATAAATCCAGAAATGACTTAGCATGTAAAGCAAACATTAATGGCGAATCAGGACCGTTGTCCTGCCGCGCCCTGTGTGCGCAGACGAGATAACAATCTGACGAATCCTTCGGCCTGTCCTTGTTCCTGTATACCAGTCTCCAGTTACGACGTCTTCGGGTTTGCAGAGCGCACTTAACCTGCCCGCTAATTGATGTTTTCTTTACGACGTTGCACTCTATACTTTACCGCTCTCGTTTCGATTGCTTCTTGGGAAATTCAGGGCGAAAGCGGGAAGCGGCCATGACGTGGAAAGTGCAGCACTCGGAAAATGAAAAATGTGCGCTGTAACAATTCGAATGGAGCAGTCGAACTGAAAAACTCGCCAAGGGAAAAACGCAAGGCCGGCAGTCATGCTTCATTAATATTCGTCCGGTTGCAATGTCCTGCGCCACATCCAGTCATCGTCCATGTTCCATCCATTCAGGATATTTAGCGCAGGCATCTCATATCAATTATTATCAACCACCGTTATTTACCGTCGTAGCATTAGAAGCTTTTACGTCTATCGGATATAAATCACACATGTGGAGGAAGCATCCCTTGTTGAATTGCCCCCCAGGGTCGGTAAACGGGATTGAAAGAATGCGGTTTGCAGAATTTATAAGCAGTGGTTGGAAAGTGGATGCAAATTGTTATTCTGTTTGCTGCATTCTTCTCTGTCTGATCCAACTTCTCACATAATTTAATGGTAATATTCATCACAGAAACCTACATGAAATACCATGGTGTAAATTCCACTTACCTCTCCATTTCGTGGGAGGTGAAAAATTTAGGCTATTTTTAACCAGGCGAATAGAATCGTTATCAAATAGTAGGATTTATCGACTTTCCTGTCACATACTTTTCGCCCATGAGAACCCCAAATATCTACATTTTGCACACCTGTAACATCAAATATTGTGGTGCGCCTTAATTGCAATTGTTCCGCCAGAAATTGCCATGATCTCAATCTTCCACAGTTATTTTAACTTTCAGGGGCCGGTTAGTATGCCCCTTTCGATCGTAAAACGCATTGCATGTCAGGACAAATATATCCGAGGTCTGATATATGCATTTACTACGTTATCCTAATGGGTAACACCTGCAAACACGTTTTTACTTCCAGGTATTTGAAATGAGTCAATTTTGCGTTTCTGCCACTCCCAAAACTTCTACACACTATATTGCGCCTCAAGGTGCAGCCAAGTGTATTTAAAAAGAATGGTCAGGATATCACAAGGATAACTCAAGCGAAAATTTACTACCAACTGCAATTCATTTTACGACTCTAAGCGATAATTAGTCTTTTGCCAGGAGCTATATTGGAGGCATTGCCATTGAACCAATAAGGCTCGTTATCCTTAGACGCAATTTCCATTCCCTAAAGGATTTTCCTAATGCACGCAAACGTAGTTTGTAAATGTCAATGACTGCGATTTTAATTGCAAGTTTCATTGGCTTAATGCTTCTGTGTTCGTATCTGAATTTATGACAACACTGCTGTGACTCGTAAATTCGTCAATTTTCAATATTCCGATACTCTGCTGCTTTATGACGTGCAGCCCAATGAAGCAAACTCAGGCCTAAAGTTCAACGATTCGTGATGGTAATTTCGAGCTCACTAGCTGCCGGAGAATTCGCCTATGATTTAATGATTCCATTCTTTTTTATTGTCCTACTAAATAATTGATAATTACCGTTGCAGGATCGATAAGGCCCACTTCCAAGGATGCAGATTAAGTGCTAAGTGAAAATGGTAAGGATTCCGCCCTAAATTTCCATTTTATCAGACATTTGTGCGGCTAATAATGCAATTGTAATCAAACACGACAATAAGCTGGCATTTAACTAGTTCATTCTGACACTCTGCTCTGTCGCCATTATCGTATTATTGTCAAAGTTTCTAAATATTCAGGATAGACACCTGAGTTGCTACTGCAACCTTTCGGATCTCATCTGACTGGATTCGGAGAAGCCGAATTTAATATTCGACGTCGATTTGTGCCGGTGCAATTATCTTGATTGCTCAAATCCAGCCAGAGTTTTCCTAGTCGTATGCCGCTGTTCTTTTTGCCCATTTCCCTTCGTTTGCTCGCCGATTGATATCTAGCAAGCGCAATTCAAGCTTGCACACATTAAAAGGGATTACGGCCGTAAACAATGGCAAAGGCATCCGAGGGATTTTCTCCAACTCATTTGCAGCTAGCGAAAATATATTTCAAAAAAGATTTCAAACTTGCCATTGCGCATTACTACGATTTACACAAGTTGCCAGTTATTCTAACAGGGAATTACTTTCGAGAAAATTAGCACTCCTATCTTTGATCATATTTATCCTTGTTATAAATTAATAATTTCAAATTAAAAAACGTTGATGATGTTCTGGGCCCACAAGACTTCCTGCTGAACGCATTTTGGATTGCAGTTAGCTTTAGCTGGCATTAATGAAGCGTGTTATTATTAAATCTGTACGTGGTCCTGTGATCCTTTGACGTTTTCATATTTGCATCCAGAGCGCAAGGATCCGACGGTCCGTTGAGCTTGTAATTAATGCCTGTGAGGTTGAGGCCGATTTTTCCACGTTACAGTGCACATTTAAATAATGAATCCCGAACTTTGTCCACGTTTGCACTTTTTCCACTGCGTTTCCCTAGACTTTTAAAGTCATCTACTCTTTTGTCATGGTATTTCATCCATTTCTTGACCGTCTTTGGGATTTCATTTTCAGAACTCTCATAAATTTGACGATTTGCTTGCTTTCCTGATTACCTCATTTGCCATACTTGAAACTGAAGTTCAATATTGTAATGCTACAATGTAATAAGAATAGTTTGAAAGTAGAAATTACTAACTATTAAATAAAGTCGAGCTTTGAACATGGAACTTGAATGAAAAGTAAGCAAAGATTACAGGATTGTCGAGCTGAAGTACATGAGCTTTGTATGCACTAGCAACTTTACTCTGGCAGGAGCGATATTTTCCTTCAATTTACTCCAGCTTCCACATGTAATTGCCATTGAGTTTCATTCAATTCCACGTTCTCTCTTCTGCATTCGCTCGTCCATATGCAGACACTAACATATTTCACTATTTGCGTAGAAAATGCAAATAAAGTTTTATCATTTTGTGTATCGTGATTTTCATGCGGGACGTGAGTTTCTGAAGGAATAAAAATGTTATCGCGAAGCGTGTAAAATGCGTTGCGAATATCTAAATGTAAACAAGCAGATTGTTTTTGTATCGATAGAAGGCGTAATCCCATTTTTCACCTATCTACGGTATTAGTTTGACTGCTTATCACGTTCGCATTGCAATGCAATTGTTTCACTGTCACACGAAATCCGCATATCCGGACAATCATTTCTCACGATTTCAAATATTTGCATAACACTGGAATGATGGATGTCATTTCGAGGTTTGGACTCGGATGCGTTAAAAATTTGAGCAAAAGAAAAAAAGCGAAAAATGATTCGCCAATTATATGCCACTATGTTTGCATTCAATTAACAAATGCAAACTAGCAATGTTCAGAGAGCGACAACAACAATGCAATTATTCGGCATTTACTGCAATTTTTCTCGTTCAATTGTAGAATGCTGATTTTGCAATATTCCTTTAGGAAAACTATTGTAGAATAAGAATTGTTGATAGAGGTCTTGATTCTAAGTCTAAAATTTGACTAGGATTAATTCTAGAATGTAATTGTATAATAGTATACATGTACATGTACCGCTCGGTAGCCGAGTGGCCAAGGCATAGGGTTGTGATATCGAAAGTGGTGGATTCAATCCCCGGTAGAACGTTGTAGTTTAAAAGCCATTGTTGTCTGCAACCTTACATAATACCTTTTTTTTAAATAAAGAGGTTGAGGGCAAATGCAAAGATGCACGATAGTCACCCGCTGATGGGTGACCCATGTGTGGGGCTGACCGCTCGGACAGGCAGCTGAAGGCAGTGCTGTCTTCGACCGACCCACTAAACCCCGGTGAATGCTGATATGCAATATTCTTTTAGGAAAGCTATTGTACAATAAGAAATGATGATAGAGGTGTTGATTTTAAGTCAAAAATTTGACTAGAATTAATTCTAGAATGTATCTGTATAATAGTATACATGTACATGTTGTTGTTGCCGAAACCAGTGGGAAAACATGATAATAAATTGGATTCGGAATCGACAACTTCTGCAAACATGCTTCGTTTGTGATATTTTTATATTTAAGTATGTTGACAATTTCTGTTTAGGATTGTTATATCCTGCTTTCGGTATAAACCTCAGTCGATATGCGATTTCTTCACGTTGTACATGACACTAGCTATCGTAAACATGATATCCATGCTGCATGGAAAGAATTCCCACAAATGTTGCCAATCCTGCTTCTTCAAGTGCAGTATATTGCAGTCAGAAACAGCGCGATAGTTGTAGTCGTAGGCCACACGCGGTAGAATGCCTTGAGGAATGCCAAATGCAGCACCAGGATATAAATCCTCAATTATTTCTAGCACGCCCTCGTGTTCAATAATGCCTGCCACATGTCCTTCCATCACGAAAAATACGCATTCGTCCATCGATCCTGCATAGGTGATGTAGTCTCCATGGAGATAGAACTCCATCCTTAGAAACAGGTACATCTGCCTTCGCAGGTCGGAATGGATTTCGATGAAAATCGGCTGCTTTTCGATGATGTTCATGAACAATATGCGACTGATTGGTTCGCGTAGATAATGCGGAAGCATCTTGAACAACATGGGTATTTCCTGGCCCATCCTAGCGTTCCACTTGAGGCCGCAGTAGTGCGTGAGGCGGTCGATAATTACTGCCGATGCCTCATTGCGCTCCAGAATGGAAACAAGTTGATTGCGAATACCTAGAGAGCGCACTCGGTTCTCATCAATGTTTACGATAATTGAGACCAATATCGCGTTGAAGATACCATTGAATACCATTGCTGCGGGTATGTAGACGACAAACAACAGAATGTAGACGAAGCTAAGGGGGAAATGCACCGCTTGCGAGTTGTGCAGGAAGACGTTGGTGGTGATATAGAAATACGTGGCTAAGTGCTCAAATTTGCGGCTCATATTTGCTGCAATCAACGGCTCCAACCCAATGTGACTGCTCATATTCACATCGTTGATGTTCGCGATCAGCATCATCAGAGCCGCAGCGCCTAGGATGGCTAGGATCGTCATCAGAATATATACCACGAAGTGGGCCAAGTATTTCAAATCAGGTTTCAACAGGATCGTGGTACTGATGATTTTCCGAAAGAAGAATATCCGAAGGATGACGTTTAGTCTCAAGGCACTCTGCACATAGAAGATTGTCACGGCGGGCGTGATGGTATTCCATCCGAAGAGGTAAAATGGTACAAGGGACACAATGCTGAGGGTAAACAACCAAATTGCGAAGAACTCCCTGATTCGATTCTCTCGTGGAATCATACCACCATTAGGGTCTTGTAGCGGCATCTTGAACGCAACTACGAGGGCCGCCACGAAACACACGTCCCAAAGAAGATTCGCGTAATTCATGCCATTGTTGACCATAATTATATCGATGAGGTATGCCACCTGGGGTACGTACGATCCAGTGAAATTCAAAATATTCAACAATATGTACCATCTCCGTATCTCATGTTCCGTGTGGGTTTTATGGGACATTGAATGTCGCCGAGAATATCGGAAATGCGAATGCCCTGGAATGTAGGACTTATGAATATCTCTCAGTGCTCGGAACATGCTGCACGTATTTGGAAACTCTTGCAGAATGTCGAAGAACTTTAAACTCTTAACGTAGAGCAGCTCAATGGCACCGACAGCCACATATGTGCCTTCAATGCGGTAGAACTTCAAAGGACACATGTTCCCGAGAATCGTTCCTGGGCCGAGCGTAACAGTAGTACTCTCCGTCCTACTGTGATCCTCTATCGGTGGATTGTACGCCAGCAATCCACTGAAAATGATCATCGTATACTTGCAGACATCATTGTTGATGATGACATGGCCTTGCTCATTGAAGAATCGGTATTCCGTGTGCATGAGGATGTTTCGAATGAAAAACTCTATATCGCTGGAACCCTTGAGACAAGATTCTATTAATGTCGGCCCATAGCAGCCGTACATAATATCGCGTTTGATATTGTGCGGAAATTTCTGCACGAGGAAGTGCAAAGCTTCGTTCGTCATGACACTAGCGAGAGAAATATGACTGTCTACCAGGTGCTGCAATTCTATTCCTTGTTTGGATTTTTGCAATGGTTGGAGGAAGCGTTTCAGGTGCTTGGCTTTCACGTATTTCCTCACCAGCGAACGATATTGATTCGCGCAATAGCCAAATGTGTGGGCAGCGTAGAGCGTATCGAAATAGAATCCGCACAAAGAGAGAAGGCCCACTAGTAACATATTTTCCGGGGTGATTACTTGAAATCCCTGTAGTGATACCCTGGAAATGATGCTTAGCACAATGTATAGAGCGTGAATATGGACTGTAATCGGATCCTCGAAACGCTGTTGTCCCTTGATGGCAAATAGACTGTTCTTAGGGCAGGTGATTCTCACATTTGCAATGTCTTCCACATCGATGTTGCAATTGAGCAATAGGAGGCCGCTAGCGACCATATTAATCACGACCACGAATAGCGGAACATACACAAACATGAATAATTTTCTGAGGGGCGTAACAGCAGATTCCTTACGGTACTTTAGTAGGGATATGTATCTATGCAGTTGTAGCACCTTGTTGATATTCATTATGGTATAGGTGCTCGTGTGCACCAAGATATGGATGGGCGCAGCCCCCAGAAGGTCGATGGCTAAACCATGCGTTGCATAATGCTTCATCGTCCTCGAGGGGTGCGTTACCAGAATACCCAGTTCATTGTAGTAGCACACATGGCATCTGATGTAGATGTCGATGAAGGCCAGCACGTCCAGACTCCACTTGATCAAGCCCAGCGGATGTGGAATCTCGTAGAAGATAAACGTGACTGTGGTGAATAAAATCGCTGACATAACGGCAAAGGTCGCTCGGACGTGCTCCCAAATGTACAGGAATCGACCTTGCGGTCCGAATGATAAATTCATTAACAACCAGCGGAAGTGGAACCATCCGGACGTGTGATAACCATCCAGCAACGCTGGACTCTGCCGGTGGAAATGAATATGCGACTCTCTCCATATTTCGAATGTTCGAATTTCCAGTATGTCGAGATTCAGATCCAGCAACGGGGTGTGGAGAATTCGAGCACGTAGAGCGCGGAGGCCAGCCAGAGGCCCCTTGAATTTGCCCGCGGGCCTATGCTTCAGAATTACCTCTCGCATCTTGACCGCGTTTATCTGCAGCAGTTGGCACTCGGTTATAGTGACGACGGTTGTCCGCATGGGAATCATGAGCAGCACCTCCGGGCTGTTGAGATCGTGTACCCTCTGCATCATCTTCTTCTGCAGTGTACCTCCGTCGCAGATGTAACAGTTACCATGGATGAGCAATTGAATGTGATCGCACAATTCGCCGCAGTGGAAGATCACTTGCCGAGCGGTATAGTGGGAGATCTGTGAGGCGATCGCAAAGATTTCGCGGATGACGTCTGAGCATAAGCTTTGGAAGAGCGGAAGGT
Source organism: Labidoglobus nevermanni (assembly GCA_025447835.1). NCBI lineage: Eukaryota > Metazoa > Arthropoda > Insecta > Coleoptera > Staphylinidae > Labidoglobus > Labidoglobus nevermanni. The sequence goes on along the minus strand of JAOEHK010068708.1, from coordinate 2,964 downwards.
CATTAATATGCCTCTGGAAGTGTAGTTCGTAGAAGTAACCCGGCCACTCCCTGGGAAAGTTGTCAAACATATATTTCCAGGAGTCAAATCCATATTCGTGATTGTACTTGATGCTATTAGATACTGCGTTCCCAATATATTCCTCGTATCTGGGGTGTATCTTCTTCATCATGTGAATTAGGTTCTTTGTATTGTACTTTTTCTGCAAATCTAATAGTTCCGCATAGCCATAGGCAGCGAAGACCAATCCATACAATACTGAATAGATGACACAAATGCAGAGGAAAAGAACCACGTTTATCATTTGAAAAGTAACCATATCGACATAGTTTTCGACCCATAATGCCGCAGCGGTGATTGTTTGGCAAGTATAGAAGAGGACCTCGGAGAACCGAGGCCTACTCTTCGGATCTAGCAGCTCAATGTAGAAGAAAGCACAGGAAGTGATGAATATGCAATAAATGGTGAACAAAATCGTCGAGATCAAGCGTACGACCAGCGGACTACTGTTGAACTGAGCCTCCCTGCGCTTCAGGAAGCGTATCACTCGGACCAGCTTCAAAATGCGATTGAGGTAAATGTAATTCGCATGTCCAGGGTAAGCAAACACGCCCGAGAAGAACTCCAACGGTACAATGGACAGCACATCCATTACAAAAACGATGTTCCCGAGCTTGATAATCAAAAGATCTACCGTATTCGTCAGCAGATGTTTCTGGTAGACCTCCGCGATGCGCATCTGTACTACCAGGTCGACGAACCAAATTCCGGTGTAGATGTGAACGACAACATGGAGTTGTTGTGTCGTATTGAAAAGAAGGGTTGCGTAAGGTATATGGATGCCGGCAATTAGCGCGCAAACCATAATGAAAGTGTCCCAGAAAGTTACCAAGCCTGTGCCTGGCCTGAAAATATACGGAAAGGTTGTTTTTATGAACAACGTGTCATCATAGGTCTCCGCTTCCACATTGATGGAATATGAATTCAAATAGTACGGGCAGAAGATATGCCGGCTGAAACGTTCATCGTTAATGTACTTCCCCAACATGTAATCGATAGGCTTGGCGATCTTGTGTGGGTATGCCATCTGCATCAGTTTGTGCATCATGAAAACAAGCCACCACATATTCGAGCACTTGGAGCGCTTATCTGCGGCAGTATTGTATACCTTCTGAACTCGCTTCAGGCTCATCGCGTCCGTGAACCGTGAAACGGCCTTCTCACGTAGCTGCAGCATGATTTTTGGCCACTTTCGAGTTACTTGCAGGAGATCATTCCTCCTCAGAATATGGAAAATGCAATTTGTCGAGCACTTCACCATAAACTTGCTCTTATACGGTGCAAAGAGGCACACTTCCGAAAACACAGTGCCGGCAGTGAATTGCATTATAGGCGTAACTCCATCCTCGTCGGAAATGAGCTCGACTGTGCCGTTGAAGACGTAAACCATGCGATCCTTGATTTCATCGATAGGAAACAAGAGTTGATTTTCCATATACACCTCAATGCTTAATAGAGTCGATAATTCGCGAAGAAAGTGTATTGGAAGTTTCGACAGAAGCGCGGAATGCTTGAATATGCCTATAGATATATCTAGGCAGATTTCATCTGCGAACTTCTGAGGAATGATCTGTGGGAACCTATAGGGTGTGTGGTTTCTTCGCCCACCCATCAGTTCTTCATTTCCGCATGCCTGATTCCATAGGGCGTCGAAGTAGCAATTTAAGCATTCCATGAACTCCTCTGGGAGTTCCTGGCGATTGATGTGCTTCTTCAAGGCATTGAATTTGTATCGAATTTTCGATTTAGCTTCAGTTGCCTGTATAAAGATTGATGTGATCTTTGCAGTGCTCTCACATACGACGAAAAAGTAGATACAAAATGTGGAGATGGTAAGAAGGAGAATATTGACGTAGTATTCATTCGCTATTAGGCCAAATCCTCTGCCAGTCATATGATCTGCAACGATGTAGAGCACCTCGGATATCGGTCGTTTCCCATTTACGGAGAGGCGATAAATCTGCGCAAAGAGAAGAGCAGCGAACGCAATAAAAAAGAGCAGTGTGGATGCCAGTTGAAAAACTCTTGTCACAATGCTGGTTTCCATCTTATTGTTGACGTAACGGAATATGAAAAAAATGTAGAAGATTTTCCTTATTTTCGTCAGAATCACGTATCTCCGGACGTGGACGGGCACAATGAGTTCCATTGGAATGATGCCAATGTAATCAACAATGAACCAGATTAATCTTCGTTCCGGGAAAACGTCCTGCGAAGACTTCAGATTCGGAATATATTTTGCGATAATGTTAAGGGTGATATTAAGAGTCCAGGCCATATCGCCAAAGTAGAAAAGTTCTGGAATCGGTAGAGTTGAGCATAGAGAGCTCATTGAGGATATCGAGGATACCTGCAAAGTGGAAACCTTCGGGACCGTTTAAAATATGCCACATTGACGTGAGAATAGCTGCAATCACATTTGCTAACCCAATCAACGAAATAAATGTATACCACACTGGTTCTAATGGCAAGAGACATAGTTTTCGAAAAATCGAAGTTTCTTCGTCGAATTCTTCGACAAACGCTAATTCGGTAATAAACTGTCCACTTTGGCGGATTACTCCGCGAGGCAATTCACGTGGTGTCATTTGGTTTACGTCAATTTGTTGCAAACTGAACAAGCCTGGATATACTGATCTCTATATATAACAATGAATGCATGTGCGTGTCTGTGTGTTCTCGATTTACTTCGAAAATACAATCAATTCGATAGAAATGAAATATTGAGCATGTTCCGTGTACTTCTGGGACAACATTAACGCAAAGGAAAATTCAAGGGCACGCATGGTTCGAAAGTTATAACGAAAAAACCAACATTTTTCACGATAAACGGCACGGCAATACCGCTCGAATGCAGTCTACTGCGCATGCGTCGTCGTCCGTTGTCAAGCAACGATTGTTTAC
>JAOEHK010068697.1:3538-16123 GCA_025447835.1 Labidoglobus nevermanni | reverse complement strand
ATCCCAACCTAACAAAAAAAGGAGGATGTATAATGGGCCCAAATAGTAGGGCCAAGCTGAGATGGCTAAATTACCCTTGGAGGAGCTCATGCAATTCTTTGAGGACAGAATACGACTAGGGGATTAAAGGTGGGATCGCACATAAGGACCAAAAGGACCGAGGTGCGGGGAACCTGAAGGTAGACCGATCCCAACCTAACAAAAAAAGGAGGATGTATAATGGGCCCAAATAGTAGGGCCAAGCTGAGATGGCTAAATTACCCTGGGAGGAGAGCTCATGCATTTCTTTGAGGACATGATACGACTAGGGGAATAAAGGTGGGATAGCACATAAGGACCGAAAGGACCGAGGTGCGGGGAACATGAAAGTAGACCGATCCCAACCTAACAAAAAAAAGGAGGTTGTATAATGGGCCCAAATAGTAGGATCAAAGTGCTTCGCTCTCCAACAAACCAACCAATCTATTTATTAGTTAACATGCATTTAAATGTATACAATGTAGTACATAAATAGGGAAGGAACGCTGATTATTTCATTTCCAAGGGCCAACATTAAACAAATATTAGTAATTCGCTTCTTCTATGTGTTCATTGTTTGAATAACTATTACTTATTTAAATTCTAAGGCTTAGTAATATTTTGCAATCGACCCTATATAATGACAATGCAAATAATTCTTAGGTTATAGAAACAAAGATTACAAATTGTTTTCTCTAATTGGGAAAGAATATGTTTGCAACCTTGTCGTTATTTAATGTTACAGCTTGAGGGAATTTGCCTTGTCCATTTGAAAAAGGCTCATTTTATTTCGAAAAGCAATGAGCAACATCCGGTACATGCAGCAACGCCATTTTGTAGCTCGTGTGGGATGCTTGGCGTTGTTTACCGGAAATTTTCGAGGATCGAAGTGGCCCGTAGAAAACAATCGTAGAGCTCGTTGAAAGTGTTGAGTGCGATATTTATTCATAGGTGAGTAGGTTGCATCGATTGCTATATCCATTTGATATCGAGCTGATACATTTGGCCAGCATTCTCAGTGGTCGCTTTGAGCAGAAACCTCGAGCTTGTGAACAATCAAGTAGTGATAGTACGCGGACGCATTGGGACACGTTGGTTACCTGATAACTCGTCCGTTGCAGGCTCGTCCATCCGGAATTCCTCGTCATGAATGACGATGATAGATCGCCTCACGATCGCCGGCATGATTCGCCCCGAATGCATAAACTGAAGCGGGATAGAAGTCCCAGCCGCTCAAGTAAGGTCTCGTATCGCGAGGAGCGTGATCGTCGAAGAGATGATCGGGATAGGTACCGGGAGAACCGCCGATACCGATCCAGGAGTCGCTCCCGGTCCGTACGTCGATATAAGATGTCTAGGTATTCAAGAACTCGCTCACGTTCGCACGGGCGCAGATCACCATCTCATAGTCCTATGTCGAGTAGAAAGCGACATGTTGGCAGCAGAGAGAATCCCAAGCCATCCAAGTGCATTGGGGTGTTCGGGCTGAGCGTGTGCACCACAGAAGTGGAATTGTATCATTTGTTCTCGAAGTACGGGCCTGTTGAAAGGGTGCAAGTGGTCATCGATGCAAAGGTGAGTCCAGGAAGATGCCGGAACTGTTGCTTTCACATTCATCACAATGGCTGCCGACTTTCAGACTGGTAAATCGCGTGGATTTTCATTTGTTTACTTTGAGAGCACGGAGGACGCCAAAGTTGCAAAAGAACAGTGCTCTGGCATGAGTATCAATGGTAAGAATATTCGAGTCGATTTTTCCATTACCGAAAGAGCTCATACGCCTACTCCTGGATATTATGTTGGCAAACCAACCTAGTAAGTATGATTCTTTCTTCATTACGATTTACACATCCATCCAATTCATTGAGAAGCACCCTGATTCTGATTATCATCTGAATAACAAAATTAACAAGGTTCATATTCGAGAAGTCTCGGTATTTTGCTTAAAGTCAGGGAAGGTCAACCCAAATCAACTTGCGGGCTACCAATATACGAACGAACTCAGGGTATTCCCAGCCTGGGTTGAGCATTCGTGCGACCTGCCCAACGACAAGGACGGGGAATACCCGAAGTTCGTACTTCTCCCTCCTCATCTCTAAGAAAATGTGGTCACTAGGCACCAAGGATAAACTGGGAATACCAGAAGTCCGTTCGTATATGCGTGCTCTGTGGATACACTTCCAAAGTAGCCCACAAGTACGGGGAATACCCCAGGGTTACCATTTACGGAAATTTGAGTGGAGGGAAACCTGTAGCGCAGGGGCAGGCAATATCATGCATATCCGGGTATTCCCCGTACTGAAATGGTGAGGCATATAGTCGCAACACCGACTTCCTTGAATAATACTGATTCAGTCCTCGAATAACGAAATTTTTGCCCAATTAACAACAAGAGTTTATCTTATCGTTGTTTGATAAACTCCATTTTCGATTGGGGAGATTATGAAATTGGGATAATAGAAGAAAATCTGTTGAAGGTTTAAGATTTTGAAAAGGCGTCCCTTAACAGTACTAACCCAAAGTTAAATGAAAGTATATTTACTGCACGTTTTCAGTGTTCCAAGTATGAAATGGGATAAAGGTCGCGGGCGCGATAGGGAACGTGATCGCGATCGAGAGTAAGTAGATGATAAGAAGCATGAATTCGGAAGCGAATGATTAAGTGCTGACATTCGTAGATATTACCGACGATCAGCGTCGCCCCATTACCGCCGACGACGAGGAGGAGATCGCTCTCGTTCGCGTTCATTCTCACCCCGTAAGTATGAAAGTAGATGATGTCACTTGTACAAAGCACCCACAAACAGAATGAATCCAATAATGTCACGTCACGCATTGCCATCAAGATCGCATCTTGAAACAAGAGGTCGCGATGTTCAGATTTACCAACTGGCGCAGTGCAAATTTTAGTTGATTGGACGGCTTAGAGAATGCCATTTTCAGTTCATTTGATTTAATAGCTGTTTTAATCCAACAGGTCATTATTAACTCTGACACTTCTGGGCGTGATCCGTTCTCTCGTGTATCGTATTTGTACGAGGACCTCTATTGTCTGTAATTCAGCAATTAGCCGAAATATATGAGCATGCCGAAGCAATTGCTGAGCCAGGTGCGCCTTTGATCAATCACTGAACGGCGATGCTCAGCAACTACTTGGCATCCTTTATAACAAAAATTTCGATAGACAATTCACTCAGGTGTGTTGTAACGACGTTAGATGCAAATGTAGATTCTACATACGACTAGTTTTTAATGTGACATTGATTTCTCCGGCATTGTGAGCTGTTTATTTTCGCATTATATAAAACACTTTGAGCTTCAGCCTCGATTAGTACATGTACAAGCAATGTGCAATTGCACCTTTTATCAGTTACCTGCAAATTGCAATTTGTCGTCATGTGCCCGATCTGGTGGCCGGGGTTGGTGGCAAATTGCAATATGTAGTAACTAGCGCAGGTTTGACATGACTAGTAATAAGTTTGTGAATAGCGAATCTAGGTAAAGTATGTGAATAAATCTGTTCATTCGGCACTAATGATATGTTTTCGTTTGTTTTTAACAAGGGTTAAGAAAACGAGGTATTGGATGAAGTAGATTATTCTCTCTGAAAAAAGCTGAAGTAAATAGTACGAATGTGAACATAGACGGGTCGCTCAAGAGACTTGAAATGTTTAAGAGTCTGGCGATTGTGCGCTTGTGAGCCACACAGACAAATTCGTACGCTTGATTTGTACGGTCCAAAAAGCGCTAGTAAAGAAGAGCAAAATTGCAAAGAACCAATCAAGAAAAATCAACTCTTTTGAAGGCACACAAACACGTTCTCTCGGTACAAGAAACAAACAAGACTCCTCAAGTCTCTCAAGTCTGCATACTGCATACAATTCATTTGAAAGGCCATTAAGCAACATCAATCTGCCGACCAAACTCAAAAAGGTTCAGAAGAATATCTACTGATCAAGCAAATTGAATCTAAGAAGATTATGCACGATATCTGCTAAATTTCTGTACTTGTGAAGAACTCCTTCCTTAACCATGATACGACCCCCTTCATACTTCCACTTCTGTCGCTTCTTCTATCTAACACATTCCTCTCTCCTATTTTTTTCCAGGTATTTCTCCAAACTATGAAGACTATTGAATTATTTCATATGTGACTTGTTACTATAACTTGTAAAACTTTCAATAAATTGCCTCTTGTCTTAATTATATTACATTTTAGTATATATTTTGTTTTTTGAAGTGGTTAATGTCGGCATCTATATATATAAATGAATGTATGTGTGTTTGTATGCATGGGATCCCCTAAAATACAAATAATTCGATCGAAATGAAATATTGGGCATGTTCCGTGTGCTCCTGGGACAATGTGGAAGGAAAGGCAATTGGAAAAAGCCCCTGGTTCGAAAGTTATAACAAATAACCATCACTTTTCACGATAAACGCCACTGCAATAGTGATCAACGTCGGTCTTCTGTGTCTCCGTTGCCAAGCAGCGATTTTCCATGCCCTATCAGGTAGGCTGAGATAGCGGGGCACGACACTGCAGTATTAACCGATTGCTAACTGGTATAACTCAAGCAACGCTAGACACTCCACTGGTTTTTTTTTGTTACGTCGGGATCGGTCTACCCTCCGGTTCCCCGCACCTCGGTCCATTTGTGCTATCCCACTGCTATTCCCCTAGTAGTCTCATGTCTTCAAAGAAGTGCATGAGCTCATCCCAGGGCAGTTTTCCCATCTCAGCATGGGTCAGTGCATCCTTCCCTAAGGTTGCCTTCCGTGGCACCCTTAGTGCCATGCATTCTCCCACTATGTGCTGAGGAGTTTCATCCTCTTCTAAGCAGTACCTGCATAGTGGGTTTTCGCGAAGAGCGAGGTGCTTATTGAGCCCGCAGTGACCCGTAATGAGCCCTGTGAGTTCTCCAAGTCTTGCACGTCCCCAAGAGAGTGCAAGTCGACTGGAGGCGCTTGATGTATTCTTCCTCAGGAATATCTTGGAGTAATGCATTCCCGGTGCCGTTCCCATTCCTCCTCTGTTTCTGCTGACACTAAGGCCTTCAGAAATTTCTTTCCTACCTCGGGGGGATACCCATAGTTGGTTCCGGCCCGACGTATCGTAATATAACCTAACCTACTAAAGGCTTTATCATTCTGGATGACCAATGCTACTAAGGATTTGACCCATACTGGGAGGGTCAGTGTTGAGGTGATACATATTAGCTTCTGGAATTGCGCGCCAAAAACTTGAGACTTGTGACTGAAAACTACTCCCAGAATAAGCGCGCCAAAAAGAGCATCAGAAAGGTTATCTCCGCGTGTGTTGTAACAACTCGCAGAGCTAATATTCATTCTTTTCTCTTTATATTTGATATTTCCAATTTATTGTTTTAAGTTGTTGAATATAGTCTAGTAAAACTGCCGTACTACCTTACTATTTCCATTAAACATGAAATTTTTGAATATTGTTTCTTATATATGGCATGTATCCAAAACATGGGTATGATTACTCAGCTACTTAAATTATTTAAGATTAGATCCCTTAAATTACGCCGTGAGGCATCGCAAATCAAGTTCGTCTATCGACTATGTAACAGAATTAACTGCAATGAATTATTGTCCAATGTCAGACTCTGTTCTCCTATGAGACAATTGCGGTGGCCTACTTCCTTCAATACTCCGCAATTTTCTTCTAATCTGACACCAACTGGCCGGATGTGCATGCTTGCTAATAAACCCAGCAATCAGTTTGACTTTTAATGATTCGCTTATGATAATTGTATCGCATCTGTACACTCAACCTGGTTAATATGTTATCACTTAGCCTCCATTTTATTTTATTGTATTTTACTCTGTGGTTTAGCTTGTGTGCTATCTTTTATGCCATTCACAATGTTTATAATCTAAGGCTTTAGCTGTATTTATAAACAATAAACCATTAATAATAATCAAGAAACTTTCAATTGGAGAAGTCTGCAAATGGGTAAAAAGCTTATGGAACTCATCGAAGGTGGAACTTGTCATTAAATCATTTGTGGCTGACAGCACAGTGCTCAGGATTGGCCCTAGATGATTGTTTTAACATCTTTCGTCATTTAATCATATCCCTTAGAGGAGCAATTTCCTACATCTTTGGTTCGTGTACCGTAAGGGGTAGTTGGTTGTTTGGGGGATATAGTAGCATTAAGTTATATCGTATTACCAGAGTTCGGAATATATTCATATATAGGTACATTGCCCAAAAGACAAACGGGGAAATCCGTGGTCGATCAATGGTGGTCTATGGCCCGCGGTTAAAATTAATATTGACTAAGGCAATGTCATATTAAGGGGTATGCGAATAAGAAATGCTTGGGAACTGCATAATTGAACACTTGGAAAACGGCTTTGAATTTTAAGCTGAAACTCGCTTTGTAAAGAAATCAAAAGGCGGTACAGCCTTGCTCTAAGTTCCTAGTTCGAATAGGTTGGCAGGGAATGAAGATTATCGTACTTTAGTAATATTTACATTTACGATAAAAAGCTTTTACGCTCAAATGCGTCGCATTAAATCGATTCACAGATGTGGATCGGAATATGTTTAGGAAACTGATTGACGTTTCGACGTAATGCGCATTACATAAAGCGAACTAGAGCGAGCCAAAGAGCTGCAGCTTAGTTTCATTCAGTGGCAGAGAGCCGCTTGAAATGCACGTTTCAAATGAAATGACAATCAATTGGAAGATGTAGCCATTGCCATCAAAGGATATTGAACGCAAAGTGCACACGGCTAGATGGATGACGCGACAGGAAAATGAACTAGTTGCGTTTTATATCAATTTCAAAGTGCACGTAGAAGAACGCAGGGAGCGAGCAATCAAGTCTGATAAGTAAAACAAGTAGCTGGCGATAAAATGGACGTCTAAGGCCTTCGAGGCAAGCAGCGAATGGATGAAGAATCGATATTCGCCGTGTACTCGGATTAAATTGACCAGCGAAGGCAGTAATTATCCTAGACGCCAAGAATGATGTCCTCCATCATACAGCTTCATTGTGCAATGACTTGACAATAAGATAATGCCGTAGATGCGTGCGCTAAGAACAAAAATGCGCAGGAGTGATGCAAAAGCAATTTCCAACGAACGGTACCAGGGAAATGGCAGAATTCGCGATTCAGTCAAATCTCTAGGGACTTGAGTTACAAAAATTATATCTAGAGAATCTATGAAAGTCCGAATGAAGAGACTGATACTCCAAATGTTAACGATTACAAATCGTGTTAAATGTACATCGAAAAGTTGACTTGGACCAGGAATCGAACCCAGCACTTTGCCATTCGCGGGCGTAGACAGTACCAACTAAGCTACCAAGTCCTATCAACCTTCGATCCACATCGCTGAACATCGCGACTAATAGCAAATGTGCATCGAAGGTTGGTAGGACTTGGTAGCTTAGTTGGTACTGTCTACGCCCGCGAATGGCGAATTGCTGAGTTCGATTCCCGGTGCAAGTCAACTTTTCGATGTACATTTAACACGATTTGTAATCGTGAACATTTGGAGTATCACAGTCTCTTCATTCGGGTTTTCATAGATTCTCTATACACATACTCCAACATTGAAATAAATTCGATCTCTGAATTATATCTGTCAGGTAGCTGGTGCCAGAATCAGGTAAAACAATTTAGGACCGCGTTATGGGACACATTACCCGGCGACTCCGACGCCAGGACAAAACCATTGCCAGGGTCTATCATCTAGTGACAATTAGGAAAGATTATACAGCAAGAGCAAATAATAGGTGGAGAACGGAGAAAATTAAGTGACACACGATGCGAGGAATTTGAAGCGCCAAATGTGAGAGGATGAAGATCGAAGATTGGACGCGCCGCCTTGGCGTGGGCACAAAGGGCAAAGATTTGGTCGACGGGCCGCTGTCTAGCTCCCACATTAACTCTTGTCTATAATTCTAGCTGGAGGGCGCAATTCCAGCAATCGAGCAATTTAAATTGCATTAGGGAGCGGCCAGGCGGGGCTCGCCTCGAAATGCATTATTCAAAAAATCCAAAATCGAAATGCACGATTTGGCGGCGGGCTTTTATAAATATTCAGTGGATGCGTTCCTGTGCTCGTAGAGAAGCGGCGAGCCGGAATCAGTAGCAGCAGCAGACATTTATGCAAATCTCGATGTGGCGAATGCACGCAAATGCATCATTATCCTTATGGCCAGTGGGTGCACAACCCTTTCAGGTACAATCGCAGCTTAATTACGCAAGATTAGACGCAGCACGAAATGCACATTCTTCGCCTCATTCCGAGGACACACGAAGAAACTGCAGGTAATAACTTGGATTAGAACAATCTAATCTTTCTTACAGAATTCAGCTTGCCGACCAAAATACAAAAAGGGCAAGATACCAAGGCGAAGGACAACGGATGTAGAAGTTTCTTTGGCTCATTATTTTTTCGTGCATTCTTATGCTGCGGCTGCTGCTGCTGAAATACGTTGATGGATGAAACAATGGCGACTTTTTCATTATGTACTTTGTTCCTCACAATGCTCAGCATTGTTTTTGTATAAAAACATTATTTATATTTGACTGCAACGTGCAAAAACACCTTAGCGAACAACCTACATCGATATTCCCCATGTAGCATTGTTTTTTAGATGTTTTTTGATATATTTTTGTAAATAAAGCTTACCGCATTAAATTAAAATCAATTAAAGCATACATTGGCAAGTAAAACAAGTTTATAGAGATATTAATTGATTGCGAATAATTGCAAACATGCAGACTTAATTTGCAAACTTTTTTCTTCAATTCTGTTTTCGTATTTCATATTTACTTATATGTAACAAGGTGGATATAAAATGATAAACGAAACAATACTGTCAATGGTTGTCTGAACTGTATTTTATGTATCATATCAATTATAAACAATTTGCCGCCCTCTAATTGTGCCGCCTACCGCACCCCCTACGCCCCGCTATTGATTTTTGTAAGAATCTCGGATGCTCTTTTTATTGCATTTTTTAAATAAAGTTACCTGCATTAAATTAATATCAATTGAAGCTTATATTAGCATGTTAAACAAGTTTAAGGAGATATTTATTGAATACGAAAAAATCCAATGGCGCAGTCTTACGTTCCATACTTTATTTCTTCAGTTCTGAAATTTGATATTGGATTAAATGTTTGACTAAATGTTACCTCATTCGAAAATGATTACAAAGTGATTCATTACATTGTTCATTAAATAGTTCCTTAAGGTTTTTTTCATAAATATCCGTTTCGTAATTTGATATTAGAATTAATGTTAGCATTTCTCGTTAGATTCTATGTTGCCTCATTTGAAAATGATCACGAAATGTTCGAGTATCAGATGCAAATGCATTTGCTTATTAAACGAGCACGCAAAAGGCAAAAGAAGAAGAAGAGCAAGATTGATCAACGACCAAACCGCTTTCGTGGTCATTTTGTGAGCGTGTAATCGTTGGTGTATGCCAACAAAAGAACGCACATGTATGCTGCCTACAAATGCGTGGACTTATATTTAATTAGCGTCAAATGATTGATTGCATTCATTATCGTTATCGAATATGGGCACACAAGCGCACACACGCATGTAATACTAAATGCGGGCGTGTTATACTTTTTCTGCAATCCATATCAGTCACGCATCCAGCATTCCACTGAAATTAATAAAATTTCCAAGGCGACAAAACAACAACTAATGATGGATCATGCATCGTCTTGAAATGCTTCGTTGGCCAATTGAAGCCTCACCGACTGCGACATATGCTGTGCGAATCTAATTAACGTGGTCGCACAGGTACTTGCACCCCTTCTGCACCCTACATCTCACTAAGTCCTCAAAATCACTCTATTTCCATGAATATGTTACATTACTCCCTCTAGCATATTAGACAATAGAGTATAAAGCAAATTGCATCCTTTAGCTTAAGTCAAAACGCCCCAATTTGTTGCAAGTGTAACTCATTTACATGTAATCTCACCCTCAGAATGGTTCACATCACAAATGTTTGGTATGACCTTTGGTCAAAATCTCGTTCTGCTGTAAGTTGCTGTAAGTTGCAATAACATACAATGTCTTATTTCCCTTATTTCCCCAGATACGGAATCGCAGTATGAGGCGGAAACGGAATAAAAACACCGATTCGAGAATTGCAGCAACTGAAGAAATCAGCGCGGATGAGAACAGATCAACGAAGGCATCCATTTCCGACAAAGTCCTAAAGGGTACCCTGCAATTCGTTAGGAACAATCCCTTGCGAAAAACGACGCATTCATGCACAGAACAAAATGGCGGCGATGCTGGGAAACCACGCAGGATTAGTTTTAAGGACGATGCGCAGATTTATCAGTCGTTGGAGGATTGTAGCGAAGCAGAACTCGTCAAATGCCATATTTACGAGACGGCGAAATTGCACACCCTTCATGAAGACGTCCGAAAGTCTCTACAAGATGTAACATTATCCCCGATGCATTCCACGGCGGAATACGAGAGTGATGAAGCATTGTTTGGATGCGGGAATGATATCGATATCAGCCCCATTTGCAAAGCGACAGCAAATTTGGAGCGGCTTGAAAATTCGCCAGCGGACCAAAACCAAAGCAACAAAACTATGTCTTGTAGACGCAACCTGGAGGACCGCTTTGTAGTGAATGCCTACTCCTTCGGCAGAGGGTGCTTTGAACGACCCCAGCGCGAACGACGCATTGATGAGACGCGAATTATTCATATGACCGAAAGGGCTCACGATGTTAGCTTTATCAGCGAAATGTATCGTGCACGCATTACGCCGGATAAGATGCTGGCGAAGACGATCCTGCAGGATCAAAAGCGACGTCGAATCGTCTCGCAGCAGTTGCTCAATGTCCAGGACAATACTGCGCAGAAGGGCTCATTGGATTCATTGAAAATGGTGTGATTACCAGCAAAACTAAATATGCTCTTCTTACCTTCATTTTACATGCTTTTAGAATGGAATCGAAGAAATTGTTAATGAACCACTTTACGCCACGCCAGATAAGAACACGAAGGCAATGAAGGAGTCGAAATTGGTCTATGAGGCAAACTCGATGGAGAGTCTGCAGAATGTTGCCTTCTTCAGGCTGAAGGAAGAAGCCGACTATCAATGCAGGATCATGCGACAGGCATCCAAGGCCTTGGAGGTGAGCCGCAAAAGTGATCCGTCCAGCTACATCGACCTTCGAGGGATAGTTGAAGCTGAAAAGATTCTACTTATTGCAAGTAAGTCACCAAAAGAATTTATCTTCCTTACAAGGCCAGTGATAATCTAAAACACTGTTTCCCAAACTAATTTCCCTCGTAGATCCCTTACCGATATTGTTGGTTTTCATAGACCCCTTAATGTCGAATGTGGAAAGCACGGGGAATACCCCTCTTCAAATGACAGGACAAGGGTATTGGCTCTACTCCTATTCATATCTCGTAGACCCCCAATTTCTTGTTTCTTTGTCGTAGACCCCCTACAAGTCAGAATCAACCCCTAGGAGTCGATATGTACCACTTTTGGAATCTCCGATCTATAATCTTGTTTTGTATCCATTGTGTACAGTGGATTGATGGCAATTTGTTGCAGATTGCAAGTACGAGAGGGTAATGGAGGAGATTCGTCACACGCACTACGAACTACCAGTTCAATCCAAGCATTTGGGCTCAATTGAGGTGTCGAATGTCTGCGTTCATCTATCTGCTGATTTCGCCAAGGAACAATGCGGCTGGTTCATCCTGGTCATGATGGACGACCAGCGGACTATGTGTTCACAGCCCGTCGAAGTAAAAGTCGGCGATAGTTGTATCAGGTTCGCCCAAACCTTCCACTTCGACCGTCTGGACAGCACCTTTGAGATCATCGGTAAACTATATTGCCTGCGACATTGCAATAGAGCGAAAAGATCCGATAAGGTAACTTCTCCGCCATCTCATCCCTGGAACACCAACTGAACTCATTTCTACCGCATTCTCAGCGTTTCTCATCCAGACTCCGATCATCAACGCGTAAATATCGCTATATGGATGTGTACACGCGCGACTTTGTCGAGAACAATATTGTCACGTCTTCATTCGCTCCCAGTGGCTACATCAAGCTTGGCGTCAGCGACCTGCAAGGGGATGGCGTCTTCAAGGCGACCACGTACCATGACTCGCCGCTCAGCGGCAAGCTGGACCTGCAAATGCGCCTCCTGCAGGTCCACATCGAGGCTGAGAAATGCGGGCTGGTGAATGTGCGCGCAGAAAGCGACCATCCCACCGTTTGGCAGCGTCGCTGGTGCTCGATCAGCGGTACCACGGTCAAGTTTTGGAACTCGCCCCTGGACGAAACCTGCGACGAAGTACCTCTGGCCATCATCGACTTGGCAACCTGTAGCCAGGAGGTCGACAATGCGAATCCTATTCACTGCCCACGTCCGCGTTCCCTCTCGATTGTCACATCCCAAGGAGTCCTTTACATGAACCTGGACACCCTCGCCGACCTCAAGGACTGGAAGAGCACCCTGAACGAAGCGTATCGAGCGCTCAGTGACTGGAAGCTGCTGCATAC
>JAOEHK010068686.1:0-19672 GCA_025447835.1 Labidoglobus nevermanni | reverse complement strand
ACTTTTAAACTCGACTTCTGCAAATTCGTTTGCTTTTCGTTATGGAGTTTAAACTATTAAATGGCACTTCCATCAACCATAGAATCAGCATTTTCATCCAAATTTCATTGAGTCATTCAACTTACACAATGTGTGACAAATTCAGCGGTTTCTCCGGCTGCTCGGGAAAGCGGGGCAAATTACTCTTGGGCTTATCTGGCACGCAGCGGAAAGACTTCCGCAGGGAATGTCCAATGGTCCTCGTTGGCGAGTAGGACGAGTATTCTTTGACGTTGTGGTCGAGCGTGTGAGGAGCTGTGACGCGACCGCGCCAGAAGCATTCTTGGCACATATTGTAATGCGGACACTTCTGGCAGCGGTACCGGAAACCGGAGAAATTCTCCTTCTGGCACGCGTCGCACTGAATAGGATGCATTACTGCAATGTCCAAGCAAAATATCATAACTTGGCGAAAGCTCGCGATCATTATTACTGACTGTTCTCAACAGTTGCCAAGCGGTGCAAAAGTGGCAACCAGACTAACGGAGGCGGCCCAGGATCGGACATCATCATGTCCAGGAAATCGTTGACGGTCACTTTAGCATTCTAAAACACATTGACATTCATATTGATATTGCATCAGCATATTAAGCCAGTTACTGGGCTGAATATGGCCGGAGCTAATTGATCCGAATAGTTAAATGTTGGTGACTCGTAGACGGCTGCCGGAAGCGCCAACACTTCCTGCAGGTATTCATTATACCTCCACATCAGTAGCAAGCCGTTGCTGTCGGAGATTTGTGAGAAAATATCTATAGTTGAACAGAGAAAAGGATCTTACAATCACTTG
Organism: Labidoglobus nevermanni; assembly: GCA_025447835.1. Lineage (NCBI taxonomy): Eukaryota > Metazoa > Arthropoda > Insecta > Coleoptera > Staphylinidae > Labidoglobus > Labidoglobus nevermanni. The sequence goes on along the minus strand of JAOEHK010068686.1, from coordinate 18,843 downwards.
CCATGTTATCAAATAAAAAAATACAATTAACTATTAATAGGGGTACTGGCAATTGCAAAACGAGGCTCTTTAAATTCACAATTGAGATTTTTAAAATCAATAAACAATTTATGAAATTTCAATTAAAAATTGAGATATTCCGACTTTATTTGCGTCTGTAGCAGTGTTTCTCAAACTTATTTGACTCGCGGCACCCCTCAAAGCCAAGGCGAAACGGATAAGCACGGGGAATAGTCGTGAATTTCTCGAGTTTCGTATTTCCGGGAATTTGATGTTAGCGATTATCTTAATTCTTTAAGTTTTCGTATCAAAAAATTATCCATCACGTTGAAAGGCGTGATATAGTAGAAACAAGATAAAGAGTGATCATGCATTGATCGGCCTTTTGTTACTCACGGACACATCATTGTTATTCGCAAAATTCGGCGTTACAGTGAGTCGACCTTCCAGTATTAGGAATATCTAGAAATGAGTTATTACTCTCATGTTGGTCGCTTATCTACCGAGAATTGCTTAGAATTCCCCAAAAGCTATTTGAATTAGGTTTTATAAGGTTTTCTTGAAAACTATTGCTTTTCTATATTGCTCTTTTATGGCACATTGGTTGGTACCGCAGTGAGTAGATGTCATCAAATCAAAAATCTCGCGGCACCCTGCGGCACCCCTGTGGCATGCTCGCATGCACCCACTTTGAGAAACTGTGGTCTGTAGAGTAGTTTGAAAATAAATCAACATCTAGAACAGGGACGGCCAACCCAAATGAACTCACGGGCCACTTTGGGAATGCACCATGACTCCGCGGGCCGATGACAATTACCAGGAAAATCAAATGCGATAAAAAATACCAGGAAATACTTCATGGATGTGGTGACCGTAAATTCGCGGAAATGCGAATATTGAAAATTCACTTGAAATTTGTGGATGCCGTAGATTTTTCTCTTTTGTGCAAATATGCTTGAAATGAGAGATAATAGATATAGATAATTTCAAATATTTAATTGAAATTGAGTTATTACCTGATTGATTTTTAAATATAAAATTCAGAGTTATCCTGACGTAAATGAAGGAAATTTTCCACTGATATGCAAGAAAACTACGAAAGTTTGCTCTATTCCACTATTAATAATAACCGCAAAGCTTTGAATATTTTGCGAAAAGTCGTCAAAATGAATAGGGCAACAAACAATTAGCGCAATCTTCAATATCATTTCTGGGAACCACACTATTGGGAGTTTGGCCAGCATATTTCGTTTTCAAATTGTATATTTTTCTTTCGCGTGTCTAAATATGTTGAACTAGAATTTATTACTGCGTTGACTGCATTACAACATTTCATATTTTATTATGCTGCAATTAGTAATGAGTAGACAGATGAACTTTTAACCGTCCTATTATAAGTTTATCGCAATTGCGGATTGCGTTTGGCAAATAACAACATATTTTGCATATATAGGACTGTGCATATTATGCGCATCTCTTACAATTAATAGGGCCTTATTCGCTCTCAATCTGAGTAATATTTCGCCTTAAAACAATTTGAATAGTTTCTATTTATAGAGTAAACCCAAACAGAGAAGTTTTGGCATCAAATCATACTTACATCGTAACTTATCCATCAATTTACCAGCGCACAAGGTGGCCAGCGCTACTTTGATGGAAAACACGCGAATCTTGCCAACATTTTCCCTAAAGAGTAATCAGTAGTTAGACAGCGGAAATAATGTAGAGTTTTCTCGCATTTTCATCCGGCTTACACAGTAGCATATGCAGCCAAGAGCCAATTGAGTAGAAGACTTGAACAGACGTCCACATGTGCCTGCTGCGTGGGGGGTGCGCGTTTATTGAGGCTGTGGTAAAGGGAGCAGAGGAGAGTTTCTAATTTAGCCACGCTCAATTCGCTCGAGGGCTCTAGGGCATGTAATCCTTGCTCGCGAAATGCTTCGATGACATTCCAGATATCCAGGGCATGCACTGCAATACAAATTGCATGAGAAAGCGCATAATGAGAGTGCAATTCTATTGCAGCTTACAGCTGACTTTCTTCTGAATGAAGCGCAATTTCGATGCTGTGCGATAGGAGGCGAAGCGTATCAGGTCGTAATTGTGGGCACTCATCTCATGTACTAGGGCGAGACGATAATCCGAAGTTCCATCTTGTGGCTGCATGATGCTGATGCTGCACCGACCCCAAAACTGCCAACGAGATCCCACAATTATTGCCCGCCTAGCTGCGCAAATACTTGTGTCATTGCTCCCAATTTTCATTTACAATGAACCGTGTTAAACCTCGGAGTTGCCCATACATTGAACTTGCCGTGAGACGTTCTATCAGAAGAGATTGCAATTTTGGAGCTCTTTCAGAGGCCTGAAGAATGAGCGAGGAGGAACGACATTCTGCCCCGATTTATAACTCAAATGCCATGCGTCCATTGAAGGAACGCAATCCCCGATACTTACTTTCAATGTTTCTACAACTTTGCACTTCGAGCACGTACTGAAAACGCTCCTAAATCAAACAATTGATAGATTCACTTTCAATCCAACATATACGACGCCATTTTCTCGAGTACCTGCTCGAACATTGCAACTTTCCTTCGACTTCAATAGAGGTCTCGAGTGTATGGGAGCAATCCTCAACGATTTTCGGGATCTAAAGGGGAATGGGAAAGTACAGAAGGAAAGATTTCAATGTTGAAATGCGTTTATTTAAATAGAATCTATGATAAATCGATAAATATTGACCGCAATTGCTTGCAATTACTTTAATTCGTTAGAAATTCATGTTAAGGATAAGTTACACTCAGTTTCGTGGCCTTACGGTCCTTTGCTGTTCCCCTGCATTGCTTGAGCATAAGCTAAATGATAGTTTTGCGCGTATGTGTTGCAATATTCGCAGTAACCAGGAGGACCTTGGGGTCCGGCTTCACCTTGTGGCCCAGGTTGGCCAGGCTTGCCCGATTCCCCTCTGTCACCACGTCGGCCAGGTATTCCATGTCCCGATGGTCCTGCGGGGCCAGGAGGACCTCTTAACCCCACTGGTCCTTCCCGGCCAGCTCCATCGTTGCCGCGATCGCCTTTGTATCCCCGTTCTCCTTGTGGTCCTGGTGGACCGGCAGGACCTGGTATTCCCGGCAAACCAACGAAACCTCTCTCGCCAGACGAGCCCGGTGAACCTCGATTGCCTGCGCATTAGTGGATAAGATTTGAATTAAGATTTGAATTTTAATGTATGAAACACCTGGAATGCCTTGTGCTCCTGGCGGGCCGGGCCGCCCTGGCTTAGAATTCCCAGGTGGTCCTGGTGGGCCAATTAAACCGGCGGCTAGCTCCCCTAATTGATCTGTAGATATAGTTTGAAGTTATGCAAGTTTAGCACGTCCGAATTGGAAATTCGCTCACCTCTCAGTATGAGGTACACAATCTCTTTTATTTCCGTCTCTGTGGCTGATTGTCCCTGAAATTCATCATAAAGTTAAAAACAATTTCATTTTGACGTGAGTTCGAAATCGGAAGTCGTTACTTCGAAGTGTGTTCGAGCAAGTTCGGAGCTTAAAGGTTTACAGCGACCAATGGCCGCGCCTCAACTCTAACGTCTTTCGGTAGTCAATTGACTAGTGTTCACAGTTGTTGCAGTGAATGTGTGTTTTGCGCTTGTGAATCTCCTGCACAACGGTCGTTTGGAACGTGGAAAAGCAGTAGGCGGCTGATTGAAAAACAACAAGTGAGAAAGCAAAACAATTATATCGAGGGCCTGTATTACAACGACTTTTTCCACACATTTACCAAGCACGTGCGTCCAGTTTTACACCTACAGCTGCACGCCACGAAGGACATCCCCATGGACAAGATAGCTTGCCGTCGCCGGGTTGGGGCAGTCAGGGAGAACCAACAGGCTGCTGCCAAAAACGTCGCCAAGAAGGTCCAGGTGAAAGAGGTAGTCGCTGCGCCCCGTCGTGTCCTTGGCGATGTGAGCAACCAGAAAGGCGGCGCAACCGGCGCAGCCGGCGCCCAGGTCGGAGGCAAGCCTCAGAAGAAGCCGGTTACATTCGCGAAGCCACGACCTAGGCTGTTGGAGCAATCCGTCAGCATCACGCTGACGCGTCGCATGGAACCGTTGACCCTAACTAGCACGCAGGCGAATGCACAGCCGGAGCGAGCAGAAGAGGCCTCTGAGCTCGCCTGCCGATTCAAGGGCATCTTCAACATCGACCTGGAGGCCGATCCGCAGCTGGCGGCGCGCTACGTCAAGGACATAATGAACTACTTGAAGCAGCTGGAGACGAAGTATCCGGTCGAGCAAGACTACATGCATCTGGGCCACCGGTGCACGAAGACGATGCGCACCGTGCTCGTCAACTGGATGTCGGAGGTGTGCCAGAGCTTCAAGTTCCTCAAGGAGTCCTTCTACCTGAGCGTGTCGCTGCTCGACCGCTACCTGCAGCGCAAGGCCGGCGTCGGCAAGGACACGCTGCAGCTCGTCGGCTGCGTGTGCATGTTCGTCGCGAGCAAGTACGAGGAGAACATTGCGCCGGAGGTCGCCGACTTCGTCTACATCAGCGACGACTCGTTCCAGAAGGCGGACGTGTTCGGCATCGAGCGCGACCTGCTGGTGACGGTCGGCTTCGCCCTCGGCCGGCCCACGCCGATCACGTTCCTGCGCCGCTTCAGCAAGGTGAATCAGTCGCCGCCTAAGGCCCACGAGCTGGCCAAGTACCTCCTGGAGCTGCTGCAGCTGGAGTACGAGCTGTGCCACGTGCCGCCGTCGATGCAGGCGGCTGCAGCGTGCTGCCTCAGTCTGAGCCTCTGTCGCGATGTGCCGCTGACGAAGGCGTGGAGCGATGCCCTGGCGCACTACTCTGGCTACCGGCTCTCCGAGCTCACTTGGATCATCTACGAGCTGGCGCAAGTGGCTGCCAACGTGCCCTATTCGGAGTACAAGCAGATCTATCGCCTGTACGCCTCCGCCAAGGCGCTGCACGTCAGCCAGGACCGCCTCCTGACCGGCGACCGGTTGGCGCAGTTGGCCAAGGGCGCCGTTGTGGTCAAGAGCTTGAAATAGGAAGACCTGCCGCACCGATTTCGCACACTTGCGACTAGATTCAAGTTTTACTTACGTATTTTTAGCAACCTGTTTGTGTGACTATACTTCTCTACCACTAGACCTTTTACATGCAAATATTTACGATTTTCGACCCTTCTTGATTAGCTTTGTAGTGTAATGACAAGCATACTTTTCTACCAACTGTACATTTACTATGAGATTTAAATTATTTACGAAATGAAGAGTTCTTGTTTGCTTCATTACTCACCGGAAGACCTGGCGGCCCAGGAACACCGGGTCTACCGCTGGCCCCTGGGCTACCTTGCATTCCATGAATACCGTCCTTTCCGGGAATGCCCGGCAGTCCAGATTCGCCCACCTGGCCTCTTTCGCCGCGTTCTCCAGGCGCTCCTGGAGCTCCCGGCGGGCCCATTTGACCTGGAATCGGCTGACCTTCTCTCTCGCTAGAGATGAAGTGTTGAATTCCATGTTCGCCTGGAGCTCCTGGCGGGCCTGGTGGCCCACGAAGCCCGTGTTGACCTGGGACGCCAGGCGGACCTGCTTGACCCGGTTCACCTCGTTCTCCTGGATAACCTTGTGGACCTACTGGTCCTGGCGGACCTGGAATGTCAGCTGATTTTCCAGGTAAACCAGGCAGACCTGGTTCGCCTTTCGGCCCGGGCATGTGACCTGCAGCGCCCTAAATGCATTCGAAACGGCAAATATTGGGTCAAGCAGTTATTCTGGATTCGTTTACCATTATTCCGGGGAATCCAGGAGGTCCCTGAACTCCAGGAGGTCCACTTAACCCAGGCAGGCCCTATGGATTGAAGTGATTTAGGGAAATTGTTTGAAATTCACATCTTCAATTGTTACTGGTGGTCCTGGCGGACAAGGGCGACTGCAAGTCGTATTTTGAATGATGAATGCAGGCGGGGTGGGTAGCGAAGGCAGCGTTGAAGGTGAAGGAAGTTCCGAGCACTTTTCGCGATGTGGTTTTGTTGGATCGCAACTGATTAATATCCATTGCAAATCAATCTGAAGAAATATATACTTTAACTGCTAATTTAGTTCCCATAAGTATTGTAAAGTAAGGAATTCTCTTTATTCATGTAATTCTAGACTTACTGGATTTGTAATCTCGCTAGTTATCATCTTCGCTACAGAAATATCTCCATTTGTACGAATACGCCCCCGGGGTTCAAGTGGTTGCACACCCACAAGTTTGCAATCAATGAAGAGCGTTACGTTCAAATGAGAAACGCCGAAATGGACTTTATGCCAATTCCTGTCGAAGATCTACGAGCAAAACATTGCCCGAGCAAATAAAATTGGCAAAAAGTTCCAAAATGTGCAACAATCATACAGATATTGAGCGAAACCTCAGCGTACGTAGCGTCCCCGCATAGTTTTTGAGGGAGAAGGCGATAGTCTGTTCATCGCTATTCATAGTGATAAGGAACTGAGGATTCCCTTCTATGTCGGCGATGCGGATCAAATCCAACGATCCATTTATTACTCGCCGATTGCGGAACGTGGAAATGAATGAAAATTGCTCAGGCAGTCCTTGTGGAAATATATTTCTGTGAAAGAATTGTTTATTGTTAAAGCCAAACTAGCTTCAAGTCCAGTTCTACATCAAGTTATTGTAACAGCCCGGCTAGCTCAGTCGGTAGAGCATGAGACTCTTAATCTCAGGGTCGTGGGTTCGAGCCCCACGTTGGGCGCAGTTTTTATTGCAAAAATGAAATTACCTGGTTGGAAGTGTAAGATCCGTGTCCGTTGATAATCGATAAGCTGTTTGAAGGCGATTCGAGCCGCGAATCCGAGATACGCCAGGATATTGCGAGTCGAGTAAATCTAATCTATACTTGCGAATAAAATCGTAAGTGTGAAGGTCTTCGTTTCCGGGTTTGTAGTCGGAGCAAGGAGCGCTTACACCTTCTTCGAAAAAGTCGAATTCTAAAGGATTATTAAAGAAACACACCGGTTTTGATTTGCAAACGCTACTTACGGGCGTAAATAGTAACAGCAGACAATGTTATTAGAATTAATTCAAACATTGTCACGCTTTCTCATAATAACTTGACGAAATTGAGACTTCTCTTTACCAACATCTATGTTTTATTTCCACTTCTATCCCCAATGAAAGTCTGGTGCAACTTTGTTCCTTGGTTTTCTAATTGATCAACCATATGTCGTTTGAAATCAACTATTTTAACATATTGCGTTGTTATTATCAAATATAGTTTAATGCGTTTAACAGCAGGAGAACGGACATCAAATGACATCAAATGTTTTATTGATTTCCAGTAGATTATTCACAATGGTTTAAGTGTAGACACATGCTGTGAAGATGAATGGTTGCTATTCAGAGCCTATTGAAACAGCAAGAAGTATGCTCAAATGGGACTATAAATACTTAACAAGTTCCCTGCACATTGTGTAACCAATGTTCACGTTAACTGCTTTTCAACAATTTCAAATAAACAATGATGAAAATCGGAAATAAAAATGGATATTTGTAAGAAGTTTGGCGACAGTAGCAAATTTATCATCACAATATCATTTCATTTGTATAATCTTATGCGCTAGGAAATCGATGTGGCAGTGAAGCAAATGTGTTCCATCTGAGGTCACTTGTGGATGCAATCAGTTCTTGACGATTTCTCGGTGAACACGCTGATACAGTGGTCGGACACTTGCGAGAGCAAGCTGGCGGAACTCGACGATCTCGTGATGCCGGTTGCGCTCGCATATTCAATTTGCGTTGTCTTGAAACGTTTCAATTCCCTAAGCAAATCCTGCAAGTGGAGACTGTTTATTAGATCATTCTCTAGTTATAGTCCAAGGTGGAAGATCACCTTTGTCAGTTGGAATCTCTCCGTAGTCTTCATGTACTTTTTGATGACACGGCTGAGTTGGAAATGCAAATCCAGCAATAGTGTCAGTGGCTTATCTTTAGTCAAAGCCACTGCCACATTTAATACGTCACTCAGTTCTGATTCAGAGACATTGATTTTGCACTTTTGCTCGACATCTAAAACGCATGCGAAACACGAATTAACTCGTAATCGAACTCCTCCCAACTTACTTGTCTCATTGAGGGTTTTGTGTATGTCATCAATGTCGAGTGGATCATCCAGCAATTCCGATGGGCTTAGCAGATCGTTCAATGCCAGCTTGACATTCCTAAAGCAAGTGTGTTAAAAAGGGTCTTTGTGCTGGTGCCCAATCAACATACATGGTGCGCGATGGAAGGTGATCCTTATCGTCCTCTTTGCCGCCGTCAAATTCGCCCGTGTCGCCATCCTTGGAGTCGTCCTCGGAGAATGCTTTGCCGTTCATGTGCTCCGAGGTGTCCGAGACCCGAGTACTCTTCTTCCTCTTCTTGATGCATCCGCGTTGCCACTTGTTCAGCTTGCGGCGTCTGTGCGGCGATTGTCGCAGGGAGACTGGCGAGTTGGTGACATTCGTGTCGTGGGGACTCTCTTCTTTGGTATCTTCCGCAATGGGCTCCTCTTTGGACTTCAACGCGGGCGTGTCCGGCGTGGCCAGGTACGGCGGCAAGAACTGCGTGTTGCTCACTTTGCGCACTCTGCGCTTCTCGGCGATGTCTTGGCACTTCTCCTCAAAGTCGCTGTCCATCTCGTTCTCGATCAGCGTGTAGGCGTAGTCGCGCAGTGAGCATGCCCGATGGCGAATCTGCTTGTCCGCCGACGTCCTCGCCGGATTGTATTCGAGCGCGTTTCTGCAAATCAACTCGATGTCCGTGAGAAAGTCCTTCGCGCACTCGTATCGGTGATAGTCGACTTTGAGCATCATCGTCTCGAGGTCCATGGGCTCCTTGATGATCGTCGTGTAATCGGGCACTTCCTCGGTATCCACCGGCTTCGTGAACAGGTAGAAGAGGCGATTCGAGGCGAGCTTCTTGCATATGTCGCGCAGGAATATCCGCAGCTCGCGCAGCGTGCGCTCCTCCGTCTCGTACAGCTTCTTCTCGGTGTCCTGCGAGAGGGGCGGCGGCGGCGGCGTGGGCGCCCGCGGCAGATCCGCATAGGTCTTCGCACAGCCGCGGTCGACGCGCGGCGCCTTCCGGCACGCTTCCATCACCAGCGGCCGGAAGAACGCCGTGCGGCTGGCCTCGTCCGCCATCTCCATCGTGTACACCTCGTTGCGGTACGCCGAGAAGATGTGGCGCAGATTGTCGGGCAGCAGCAGGTATTTGGTATTCGAGGTGGCGAGTAGCAGAATGGGCGTATTGGGCCCGATTTGCTTCATCTGCGTCATGAAGATGCCTATCACAGTCTCGCTGACAAGTTGCCAAATTGCGTCGATATTGGGAATGTAGATGATGCTGGGCACATTGCGCTTCGCCTCCCGGAACACCTGCACGCAGGCGGATTCGGGCGAGCGCTCGCTTTGGCAGTGGAGAGCAGCCAGGTCCAGCACGTACGAGTGGATGTGTTCCATCTTGTGCAGCAGCGCCGGAGCTAAATAGGTCGTGTTGCCGTACTCCTCGTTCTCGGCTGCTATCAGCATTTGCGCCGGCCGCAAGCTCGCTGATAGCTTCACTCTGAAACAACGCGAGCCCAATGAATGAATCGCTCCAAAGTGAGCGCAGCTCATTTACTTGGCTAGATTACTATTGACGCCATGCGGAAACGAATGCTGGAGGATGTTGAGCACCTCCTGCAGACTGTGTTCGAGCAGCGGCTGAACAATGGCAGTGAGTTTGCATCCGACGCTCTCCGCGACGCGGTAGGACGCTGGCACGAGCACGGACTTGGCGCGCAGAAAGTCGATCTTCTCGACCTTCACGTCGTCCGGCTCGAGCACGAGCCGGTGCTCGGAGAGGTAGACCTGCGGATAGGTGCGCCGAAAGCTCTGGATGACCGCCTCGGAGCAAAGGGCGCGCAGGTCCGAGCCGCAGTAGCCGACCGAGTGCTCGGCGAGGTAGCCGATCATGGCATCGCTCGGCGGGCAGCTCCACTGGCTGAGATGCACCCGCAGGATGTCCTCGCGGGCGCTCTGGGAGGGCAGCGGGAAGAAGAGCTCGCGGTCGAAGCGGCCCGGCCGCCGCAGCGCCGGATCGATCGCGTCGATCCGGTTCGTGGCGCCGATGACGATCACGTCGCCGCGATTCGTCAGCCCGTCCATGAGGGCCAGCAGCGTGCTGACGATGCTGGCGTGCACCTGGTCCTGGCGCGACGAGCGCACCGGCGCCAGCCCGTCCAGCTCGTCGAAGAAGATGATGGACGGCTTGCGCTCGGCGGCCTGCTCGAACAGCATGCGCAGCTGCTTCTCGGACTCCCCGATCCACTTGCTCAGCAGGTCGGCGCCCTTGCGCATGTAGAACGACACCTTCTTGGTGCCGAAGGTGCACTCGTTGGCGAGGGCGCGCGCCAGCAGCGTCTTGCCGGTGCCGGGCGGGCCGTGGAAGAGCACGCCGCGCGACGCCTGAATCTGGAACTTGGCGAACACGTCCGGGTACATCATTGGCAGTAGGACCATCTCCTTGAGGCACTGCACGTGCTCCGTCAGCCCGCCGACGCTCTTGAAGGTGATCTTCGGGTCGAGCGTCTCTGGCGCGATGGGCAGCACGTTGCCGGCGCCGGTGCGCAGCTGCTCGTTCTTCGAGTGCGGGCTCTTCGCCGTCTTGCCGTAGTTGTTGTGGCGGCACTCCGAGTCCGACGAGTCGGTGTCGGAGGTGCTCTGCCGGCGATTGAAGCGGCTGTGCGTGAAGCGGCGCGGCTCGTTGCGCCGCGGCACTCGGCAGCTGTCCGCGAAGATGGGCAGCGTCTTCGGGCGGCGGTCGCGCAACGAGTAGCTGCGCACGGCCGCCTCGGAGCTCGACGTCGACAGCTTGCGCTTGCGGGCGCCGAAGCGCGTCCGTGGGCCGCAGCTCGACTCGATGTCGCTCGAGTTGCCGTTCTTCTCGGCGCTGCCCTCCTTGCGCTCGTCCAGCTCGTCCGGCTTGCCGCGCTTCGCCTCCTTCGGCTCCGACTTGTCCGTCTCGTTGCTCGCCATCGAGTCGCTGGCCTTCGGCTCCGGCGAGCTGAGCGGCTCGATGAGCTTGGCTGCGCTGGACCGCGATGAGCGCTTGTGCAGACTCGCGCTTCGCATCAAGCTGTTGCCCTCCTGGTTCTCCTTGTCCTGCGACGCCGACAGCGCCGTGGCGTTGCTATGGCCATCGGGCTTGTAGCTGAACATGTACTTCTGGCATCGTCGTCGCTTGCGCGCCGGCTGCACCTCCGCGTCGTGGCTGTCCTCGTCGGAGTAGACGTTCAGGTTGGGGTAGCCGATCTTGTGCATCTGGTCGTCGCCGATCCACGAGCGCGTTGCGTACCGCGTGCGCGTGCTGCGTCGCACCCCCGTGAAGCCGTGGCTGTCCTCCGAGTTGCACAACGCCGGCGAGCTGTCCTTGTACGACTTTTGCGTGATGGGGCGCAGGGAAAGCGCCGCTCGCCGGTTGATGCGCGCCTCGCGCTTCGAGATGAAGCGATCCTTCCGCATTATTATCTCGTCCATATCGCTGCCTATGATGTTGCGCATCTTGTGCGAGGTGTAAATCAGTCCTCGCCGAACGCGGCTGTGACGCTGAGATAAATGTATGCCTGCAAGAATTTATTCCGTACATTCAATGATCGTGACCCAGTTGCCAAACTTCTTTTAGCCAAGTTTGCTATCACGAGAACGCATTCTTGTTCTTTTTCAATTTGGAACAATTTTAGTTCTCGCACGTTATCAAAACCAAATTCGTCTGACAATCCTTTCAAACTGTCACATATCCCAGGTTATCAGTGGAATAGCAATTTCATGTATTCAGTAAAGCCCGTTGTAGGGAAACCCTCGTTTCGGGGAATGAAAGTGCCAGTCCCTTGAAAAATACCTCCCTCATTACAAACAAACGGTTCCAGCCAAAGTCAATTCGAATTTGTTCATAGAGTTGAAGTAACTTTAGAAAGTTTGTAATAAATCTTTAAAAAAGAATTCATTGCCGCACCAAAAAGTGGCGAAAAGAAAATTGTAGTACGCATCGATTTGATGTCGTCAATAACACATATTCAGTTCTTTTAGACAAGTTTGCTATCACGAGAACGCATTCTTGTTCTTTTTCAATTTGAAACAATTTTAGTTCTCGCACGTTATCAAAACCAAATTCATCTGACAATCCTTTCAAACTATCACATATCCCAGGTTATCAGTGGAATAGCAATTTCATGTATTCAGTAAAGCCCGTTATAGGGAAACCCTCGTTTGAATGATAAAGAAGCGGTTCCGGCCAAAGTCGATTCGAATTTTAAAAAAAGATATGCAAACTGAGATGATTTGGAGTACATATAGATGAAATGATGAGGAAAAATGTCGATCTCTAATTTATTCAATACAGATGTTGTTAGATACCAACAGGTTTCAGCACTAAGGCCATCATCAGGGTATAAAACCAAAATAGATGCATTTGATTGCCAAACTTGATCCAGGCACAATAGTGCCAATTTAACATAACATCTATTTTGGTTTTATACCCTGATGATGGCCTTAGTGCTGAAACCTGTTGGTATCTAACAATATCTGTATTGAATAAATTGGAGATCGACATCTTTCCTCATCATTTCATCGATTCGAATTTGTTCATAGCGTTGAAGTAACTGTAGGAAGTTTGCCGCTCTCAAAAGTGGTGAAAAGAAAGTTGTAGTACGCATCGATTCTTAACAAAGAAGATGCGATAGATACAGCCGATACCAAAACCAAAAGAAAACGCTTGAGAAATTCCCAATTTCCGGTTTTAGAAAAATGGTATCTCGGTATTGTATTCAAATTCAAATTTGTTCAATACATTATACGGAGGATTCATTGATTTAAGGAACCTCCTGGAATAACATTTGAAAATCCCTTAAGGATCCCTACACAGGCTTTCACTGTATGTATATCTATATCCCACATACGATTGTATTTCTTATCGTCGCACACGAAACGTCCACGCAGCTCGCGAACTTTAGGGACAATTGGCGACTTCTTCTTGATATTCAGATGCACCAGATTCGCTTTGTCCTGGGAACTCCAAGAGTCTTCCTCCACGCTGTCATCCTCCTCTTGCTCCCCATTTATCGAGTCGCAGGAGGAGCCCAACTCGCCTCCGATGGACTTCTAAAAGGATAGCAATTAGAATCGGGTCCTTGTTAGCCCCCACCCCCCTGGCCATATCATCATCATCATCATGAACCAGTTAACTATGAGAAAACCAACGCAAGCGTAATGAGAGAATGGTGTGAGTAGCTGGAACGTGCACTCTGGTGCACACGATGTGGATGAGGAAATGATAGAAACAACGAATCGTCTTGAACGAAGCCAACATACCGTTGTCTCGTAGCGCTGACCATTGTCAGGGGCCACACTACTCGACTCAGTTCGCCTGGTGTTCACCATGACTTTAAATTATTTCTTTAATTTGGAGATTGGGCGCACTAGTGCAAATTCATGGCACAAATTAGAATCGCACAAGCTCACGTTTGATTCGGAGGAGAGTTAGCCAGTGCTGTTAGGAGGAGTGTCAGCATACCATCATCATTCGATTGGCATTAGCATGCAACAAGCATTCGAGTACGTTTCATTCATAAATGCAAACGAAAAACGCATCCGCTTAGAACCACCCCAAACGCAGCGAAACCAAAGCAAAGATCAGCAGCTAGGCCTTGCAGCTTCAAGTGGCATGTTGTTGGACTGGTGAAAGAAGCGGAGGTAGACAGTCATTGCGCATTGACTAACTCGAGTTATAAATAATTGTAATCTAGCCCAAAAGTACGGCAGCCGCAGCAAGGGAATAAAAGCAAATAAAGAAGTTGTGCAAACGAAAAGTTAGTGTGCCAAAGCGGTGACTTACAAGGCAGCTAGGGTAAGCTTGTAAATGAACGGAAATTGCTCCCAGACGGCGTGCCGCCTGGTTATTGGTATCTATCACTCGGTTATTGCTTAAAAAACGGCGAAAATTCGCACAATTCACTGTCACTGGCGACAATTTCACTGTGCACACATTCCTACTGTGTTCAAATGTCAATCTTTTCCTAACCTAACATTCTTGATATGAGCACTTTTCAAATCGGATTCAATATTTCACTGCATTCGTTCTCAATCATCTAATTAATCTTTAATTGAAACATGTGTGCAAAGTAATTAATGTTCTCATTTCCAATTTGTTATTGTTTTGCAAACGTCAGATGTCAGCCGGGCTTTGTCTGACGCAGTCTGTCAAAATTTTCGATTGCCATCGATCGAATTGTCAGTTAAATGTTCGTTGTGAGTTTTATCAAATTACGCACTGAAAACAAGGTAATTACTTTGATTAATTAGCAATGTTTGCGTGGGCAGGCACTAGGCAGGTGTTGGAAACATTTGCGTATTGTTTATTGAGCATGGTGCAAAAATACACGTTCACTTGAGTTGTGTAACAGGTAAAACTTTACATAGGTGTGAACAGTGCGTTATTACATATTACTCGATTGCAAAACAGTAATTACACTTATCTTAAGTACTCTATGGTATAGGAGAGGTCGCATATAAGTATGTTTCTCAACAAATTTCGTCCAATTGTAAGGCAATTGTTTCACATATAAAACATCGAAAATCAGTCTGTGGTAGTTAAGTTGGCGCATTTTCTTCGCTTCGCAATGTAAATTTGATTCGTCAGTCATTTATCTTAATATCACATTCCTACGAGTACAATAATAGGACAAGTCTCATCAAAATGTTGAGCAAGTTGCAAATGTGTTCGATTATTGTGCATATATATTGTTATTGCATATGCTATTTAGTATCAGCGGGAAAAACAAGTCGTAGCAACATGGCACCCCTAAAAACACCATCTTCTGAATCATTACATTGCAGTTTTCCTTGATCAAACTTTCAGCATATAAACACCTTGCATTTTCTTTGAGTTTGTTGGAAATGCAGCTATTGATGTTAATTTCAATTTTTGAAGTGATTACATAAATAGATGCTAAGGTCTAGTAGATTATTCAAAGTCGTTTACAGTGTCCCTAGATTGCAGTTCAGTATCGGGTCACAGAATATAGAATTTTGAAGGTCAAAAACAAGAGTCAATAACAGGGGCGGCCAAACCAATTCGCCAAGTGGTCCTAACCCACTACCCTTGTTCGTTCCGAGGGCATCGCAATGTTCAACGCGGTCTGCGGGCCTTGGGTTGACCGTCCCTGTAATACAAATGAACAGTTTCTGCAAATTTAAAGTTAATTGGAGGGAAATTTAAAATTCCACTCCTTTTCGATGACTTTAATATCTTTGAAAACAACTAGTGACTAACTAAATAGCCGAAGAAATTAGTTTGAGTGTAATATGTACACGTATCGATCGGATAACTGTTTACCGTGTATGAAAACTTCATAAGGAAGCAAGAAACATTTGCATTTCCGAGCGAATTTCAAATGATCGAACTTGAATTAATAGTATATTTAGTTTGGCAAATATGCGATAAAAATGAACGAAACGTCTGCGACTCAGTGCAACAACTAAGTAGATTCTAAGAGTAGACAAAGAGATTTAAAAATAATTCATAAATCATCCAAATAAATAATCAACGCGTCCAATCATTCGCCATCGCTGGCAAAACAAATAAATTAAATACTTCTAATTGCAATTGTTGTTTACAAGTGCATTCGTCCCAGCAGTGTTGCTGCTCGTCCGGTTATCGAGTCAGTTGCACCAATCGGAATTCTGAAATCGAATAATGACTAATTAGTTGAGAAATGACGAAATGTTCGTTTGATCAGTATTTCCCAAACTTTTTGTAGATCCCTAGATACCCAGACATTGACTTTACTCTTATATAGACCCCCCAATTTCTTGTTTCGTTGTCCCCCTGGGACCCCTTTGGGAACCACTGATGTAGATCTTCGAAGAGGTTTGCTGTGAAAATGCAATTTATGCGCTTTCCAATGAAATTTCATCCTCAAGTCAGTTAGGTCGCTTTGTGGGACCATAAATTATCAGCGATTTATTCGTAGAAATGAAATTGCCGCTTATTTTTTATTTTTCTCCTTCCATTTCCATAAATAAACGCTGATTTATGCTGCGAATTGCGATGAGAAGCTCATACGTCAGCAAAGACGTGAATAAGAGAATTGTTTCTTTAGGAAGGTATTGAAGCTTACTTTGTAAGCGCCTTGATAGCCACCCTTGCTGCGCATTTGCATCTGCAGCTCGGTGAGCTGGTCGTTGGGCATCTCCACATCCCTGCTGCCAATATGCGCCGTGTGCTGGAAGTTGGTGGGCGCCCCAATCATAGACCTACACCATAGACCAGCAAGTCAGTGTTGAGCAATTCGCGGGCGCAGATTGCCGGCGTTACCTATCGATGCGAATTCGTCGTTTCTGCGGCTGAGGAGGCACGCAGCAGCTGAACCACGAGACCCAAATTTCGCTCACAGCAGTCATCTGAAAATAACTCGCTGTTTACATTCGCCCGATCGACTATTGATCACATTCCACTGGCCCGTTTCGCCCACTCATGCTAGGCAGCTAGATATAAACACCTGCTTGAATTACAACGTGTACACTTTCAATTATAAACAATTCAGTAATACTGACCATGGGCTGCTCAAGTGGCCAGATATGGATGGAGGATTCGCATTCACCTTGACCCGCCCAAGTCTTCTTCAATCAGTCTTTAGAATGCTGGCGATGTTCTGCTGGACATTTCACTGCGTTCTGAGTATCATTTGCACCGTGTTGGGGAGGACTTCCCCAAAATGCTGCAATGTTCGTGGTTCCCCGCTGTCTTATTTCCGGTCGGCGATTCTCGCAATCCAATGACACTTTTCTGATTATTCTGATTGATGTAGTAAAGCTCAGAGGAACACTTTTCTAACTATACTGCCTCCTGAGGTCTTGTAAACTGCCTGCGATTGCGAGCAATGTGTCATAGATCATCCTACATGATCTAAACACATGACAAGCGGAAAACATATGTAAACAGAGACTGCAACACTCGAGCAGTGGAACTCAATGGTTGAAGTAGTGGCAGCTTTGTCGTTGTTCCAGTTATGATCTATAGATCATTGGCGCTCGTGTTCATTCGTCGGGTTTCGTCGCGTGCGTGAAAGTGGGGCGAGTTTGAAATTCGCGCGCTGCAAAACTTTTCCCAAGTTTATTTCAAAGACAAGGTCGCTACAACCTAAACTAGGTAATAAATTAATCGCACACGTGCCTAGAACTTAGTCAACAACTTGTTTGTTTGGGGTGCGTGAGCGCCCTATTTACACGTGTAGTCTTCGACCTTCTCGCTGCAAAAATCGCACTCCACGTGACAACACCAGAAGAACTTGCATCTGCACTGCCACTGCCTGGTGTACTGGTGCGTGTTGTATCCGCGGCCGCAGCACATCAGATTGCATCCCTCGTGACCTGCGGTAGAAGCGAAATGATGGAAATATCCGGCCTAGCGATAGGCAACCAGGCATACCCTGCGCCGTCCGATTGCAGCTTCTGCCCTGCGTGCCCAGCGAGCCCAACGCGAGATCCCGCTCGCAGTAATTGGGCGACGCCTGCAGGAACACCAGGTCGCTCTTCTTCGGCCGCTTCTTGGTCGGAATGCGGCCCTTCTTGAGCACCAGGCGCGTCTCGTTCGCCAGGTGCACGTGGCCGACGGCGCGCGCCCTGTAGTACTTGCGCATCAGTTGATCGCCAATCAGGCGGAATGCTGGCAGACTCCTCCAGCACGTCTTCATCGTGCAGCTGCCGGACACGCCGTGGCACTTGCACTCGGTGATCAGGTGCGCTTTCACCGTCTGCAAGCAGTGGCGCCATCTATGAGCGATGCCGATAAGCACAGCGGGCCCAAGGGGGTTGCGATCGCACCTTTCGACCAGCTCGATTGTTGTGCAGATTCATCATCGAGCGCTCGTCGCCCTCCAGCTCGCGCGCGTCCAGGAACTGGCGCGCGAATCGCGCCCCGAAGCCGGCGTCCACGCTGCATCCGGCCCATCGCCAGCCGGTCGGCGTGGCCTCCTGGCGCAGCATCTCCGGCGCGCATCCGCACGCCGAGATGTTGCCGCGAGCGCATGCGGCCGTTATGGCGTACGCCACCCCCGCGCTGTTGATGGCGTAAATGAACGCCGCCTCGCGCGACCCTAAGGCAGATAGAGCGAGTGAGAGAGGATGAATGTGCATTGTGTGCAAAGTCGGCCCATCGGGCCACTAATCAAACGCGCCGATTCGATGCAATCAAGACGCCCACGTGGTCGATCAATGAATGCAAATGCCTCGCTTATTGCAATCATCGACTTTATAATGACTCCTAATTTCATTTCTTATTGCAGATTCGTGATGACGCCAATTTGGCCGCTTTGTGGTGTCACGTGAGTACTCAACTTTTGCTTACTTGATGCGTTTCCTGGTATGGATAGTGTGCGAGAAAAGAGTTCCCAAAGACTACAGTAGAACCTTAAAAATTTAGACATTTAGACAAGAAAGTCGATTGTAGGGAGTAATGAGTTGGACGATAATTTTCTCAATCCAATTAACACCCTTAGCCCCGAGAGGGCTCTTCGAAATTTCCCTGAGGAAATCCAGGAGCTCTCTTGGCGGCACCAAGGAGATTTCAGAGGCTGTCAAAGATTTCCTCTTCCATTTGAGAAATTTAGAAAGCTGCTTATAAAAATGCAGATTCAGAAATGGGAAATGAAAAGAGAATCCAATACAAAATTGGTACTTAGCAGACATTTAAGTTGCAATTAGAAATTTTTCTCAATCAAATTAACACCATAACATATAGCCAAACAAAAGGA
>JAOEHK010068676.1:0-19679 GCA_025447835.1 Labidoglobus nevermanni | reverse complement strand
AAATTAGTACTAATTAATCAACGACGCAACTCCGAAACAACGCAAAACGAAACGACGCAAAGCGAGGTATGGGTGTACTATATATCGGCAGGGGTCAACAAACCGTGACTATAGAATCGTATACGGCGATTTTGGACTAATTTGTGCCTCTCTAAAATTTAAATATGCGCCTGTTGCCCACCCCTGTTCTAGAGCATTCCAATAAGCTGAATTTGTTGAAGCGCAAGCCAAATCGAATCGGAAGAGAATGTTCTCAAATTGTCCTAAATGTGTTGCAATAATCGATGATCATGCACGACTCTAGCTAGTAGTAGGACTTGGATTGTTATTCTTAGACAGTGATTCTCAACCACTGTGCCGCCGAAATTTTAAAAGTGTGGCGCTAAATTTTAGGAATAAAATTATGTTCGGGAACGCGCAATTTATTTTTATGCCCCAAATCGGCTCACACTTGTCACTAATATCTAGAAAATGACAATTATTGCTATCTAAATAGTTTTAAAACTTATCTTGTTCTTTATGTGCCGCAACAAACAATAGGTTGAGAATCACTGCTCTAAGATATGCCCGAATGCGCAAAGTAAATCAATACCAGTTATTCTCGCAACGTAAAAGGCCCGATTTTTGAGATGCCGCAAATGAAATTCTCCATTTATTTTGCTTTGCGGCTAGACCACGACGATATATTGTAAATCTTCAGCGTCAAAGGGTTCCCAATGGCCAGTCGCATGGTGTAAACTGCACGCTTTAAGGCGCAAAACCGCTTAGTAAATTGTAGAATCCTACAGTCGCACTTGGCTTCCGGCAGGGGTGAACACGTTCGCCCTCGACGCTTCCAAGCTGGCGGCTTCGGCGTCTCGCCGTGGAGCGGCCATCTTTGGCGGCAGAATCATTTAAAGGTTAGACAATCGAGCGTTTGACAAATGACTTTCGCAGCGCATACGATTGATAAGTGTGCGTTATTGATAGTGTGCGCAAAGCGTTGCGGCTGCCGACATGCCGCAGCATACGTCTGCGCGATGCCCGTGAATGACAAATGAGTGTTGGGACACGTCGCAGCGGCGTGTCCGACATTGTCCCACAATGAGCAAGACCACCACCGCTGGCGGCAACCATTCCGAGCAGCGCAAGTGCACACGATGCCAACAATGAGCGGAGGATGCGAGCTGGCCTTAGTAGCATATGATAGCACTGCGAACGCATCTTCAATGATCGAGAGATCGAAGCGAGGCACGAGGCCGACGCTTGATCCGATCAGCGATCGCTAATCACTAGAGAGAGAAATTTAGGACGTAAAATACAGCCAAATAGGCGCTATTTTAGACCTTAAAAACCATGTACACTGATACCTCGAGATACGAACGTAATTAGTGTTCGAGTTTTGCCCCGAGAACAGATTTACAAGAGGGGATCTATTTAAATCTAGTTGATCATTAAGAAGTGTGTCTAATTTCATTCTCTTATTAATTTCCATGCATTCCAATAAGTTTAGTTTCCTGCTTTTATTTGAGATGTGTAAAATTTTAAATTCTGGGTTGAATGAATGTCCCTGTTCATTAAGATGTTTTGCATAGTTGGAATCTTCTTTCTGATTGTTGAAACTGTTCAGATGTTCTTTGATGCGTTGTTCGAAGCTTCTCCCTGTTTGACCAACATACACCGCAGGGCAATCACTACAAGCTAACAGATAGACTCCACATTTCTTTCCTTTGTCCAGTTTGTCCTTATTGTTGTAGATGTGTTTATGTAGTGAGTTATCTGTCTTGAATGTGACCTGACAGCCGGATTTCTCTAAATATTTTGCAACTTTTTCTGATGTTGGGCCTTGGTATGTTAGTACATTGTAACTTGTTTTTTCCGTTATGGGTGTGGGGTGGATTAATGATTGTGTTATTCTTTTTAGTTTAGAATTGAGAATAGATGTTACCATGTTGTTCGGGAAACCGTTGTTGAAAGTGATAGTTTTTATCCTATTAAGTTCTATAGAGTAGTTATTATTTGATAGTGGAGTGTGTAGTAATCTATGTATCATTGAGTTATAGGCGGCCAACTTATGTCTTCTCGGGTGGTAGGAGTTGTAGTGTATTGTGGAGTCTGTGTGTGTTGGTTTATGATAGATATTGAATGCCTGTGGAAATAAGCTTTTCGTTTTGGCGTTGGCATCGACTGTCCTTATCGTTTCTGCATTCTTAACACTGCTGTCCGGTGGGTTTACGTTTGTGCGATGCCAATTTTTTTCCTTTTCCCAAAAAACATTGAAAAATTGTGAACTAAATGCATGAGACTCAATATCTACGTAGAGGAGAAATACTCGTGCAGTTTGGAAAGCATCAAAATGCAAAATGATAAAAACAAGTTCGGCCGTACATAATTCCAAGTTAGTTAATACCGGATAGATGCAAAAAAACAATATAACAAATACCTAACCACTCAGGAGCCTCGTGGTAACTCAAATGGCCCACGAGTCTAGTGACGTGGGTTCAATCCTTGACAGGCAGAGCGTTAGCGTTGACTACCTAACGGCCAGTGCAGAGGACAGTAGGACATCTAAAATGGTAGATGTGGTTGCAGTACGCTCCTCTACGATTCCCCATCCTATCCCATTAACTTAAACCTATCTTCCCCTCCAAACTAAGAGGCCGTATAAGGAGGATGTACAAGTCAGTGATGGCGAACCTTTTGAGCTGAGTGTCAACATTTGAAAAATATAAACATATTTTTTTGTGGCGTATCACACATCACAAAACTATATCTCTATCTCGACCAAAACTCTCTCTAGGACTGTCCTTTTTACTATTTGCGTGTGCTCGCGTAGCCTCATTCCGGATCCTTTCCTCCACATTCCAGTTCGTGCCTCCTCGAACCCAAGCAGCGGTTACAGAGTTATAAAAATCATCCAAGAAGAGCAGTTCGGGCAGACCAATTTCTAGGTTACTACCTCATGTACCGGAAACCCATAAAATTGTGCTACATTTGAACGCATGAACAAAAAATGTCAGCTTTTAAGGCTGTTGAAAATATCGTAGATAAAAGATCAATTACCTCGAGGTCGCATCCAATTTAGATTTGCTGGCAATGTAAAGGAACACCAGCTAATACAAATTTCGGAGACCGATAAGCAATCAGGCAGATGTGATGTTTGTTATAGAAACTAAGCAATTAAAAAATCAAGTTTAATATGTGCTTGTGGAATTGCCCTACCTCTGAGAGATTGCTTTGTATCTTACAATGAACTAGATAGAATTAGAATAATTGCACACAACAACGGTTTCCCTAATGCAATGGTGGATGATATTCTCAAAGCGAAAATTAAGAGAATAACTCAAAATCTTGTATACCCAACTCCCAAGCTTAAGAACAATAATTATAAGGTACTGACATACGAGGGACCCACATCAATAAAAGTAGCACATTTTTAAGAAAACAGGATGTCAAATTGCGTTCAGGACAGATAATTCACTCAACAAACACATCAACAATAGTAAAGATAGGAAAACAAAATCAGGTGTCTACTTGCTAGCATGTGGCGATTACCCTAAAGTATATGTGGACAAACGGGAAGAACCTTTGAGGAGCGAATTAACGAACACCATCGTAGCTTCAAGAAGGGAAAGGATGACTCTAACTATGCGAAACATCTAATCGACCAAGGATACTCCTTCAACCAGAACTTCAAAATTTTGCATATCAACAACAAAAGTATCAAATTAAATCTATCAGAATCAATGGAAATCAACAAAAGATCAAAATCAAATATCCTCCTCAACGACCAGCTAGACTTCTACAAATCCCCACGGATCAGTTTGTTCACTGTCGTAAAATAACCGTCATTATCCAACAATAACAACATCTCTCTTGGCGGCATCAAGGAGATTTCAGAGGCTGTCATGAATGTCCTCTTCCATATCCTTTACCGTGTGTGAGAAATCGCCTCACAGGTGCATAGTATGTGGAGTGTGGATCTTCTTGTTCCAGACCACATCCTCTACAAGTAGACTAGTCCACTATCCCCAGATTATGCAGATGATAATTGAAGAGATAGTTTCTTGTCATTAGGTCTCTTACCTTACTTAGTAAACACCCAATTACCTTATTTGATAAAAACAGTGTGAAAATGAAATACGTCCTCAAATTTCCGTGTAAATCTTGAGAAAATAATTGTTTTTGGGATTCGTAAATTTTCATCTGAGCCTCAAAGGACAAACTCGGACTATTCCTTTCATCTGCTAGGCAGATGAGGGTAATTCCTCGTACTTGTACACGCGGAACCTCAGGTATTCCCTCCTTGTTTGTCCGTTACGCATTGTCTCAAGTACAATCAATGACTTCAAGCAATTTGCCATGTCACGAGTTACGAATAAAGGGAGATTCCCCGGAAATCTCCGATATCCCGTCCTTTTTACGGGTATTCCCCGGGCTTGTCCGTTACAGCTGCGACGCGATGTGTTTGCATTTTTTTGAGTTTTGTGGTGCTGCGAGTCAACGAAGTTTGTGAAACATTGTAATATGCGATGTATTGAGATAGAAAATGTCGAGATTCTACTGAAATCGCATTAGTATTGAGTTGGATTGTTGGCATTTTTAGAACATGAAGATCTGGTGCAATTAATTGAAGTACTCAATAGTGAACAGCGGCAGTTGTGCTTGAATGCATCGAACACGTCTTTGTCATCAGTGCGCTTGCATCAACGCCTCGTCATATTCAAAAGATACTTTCTCGCATGCCAGAATCACGCGAACGAACCCAAAACATGCGACAGCTCGATCCAACCCATCAACTTGACCTCGCCCGCTCCGAAGCCGAAGCATCATGGCAAGATGTGCCGACACAGCCCTGCGGCCCATTCCGGGCGCGAACCGACCATTGCATTGGCTCGCGTCGCCTGTCGGGCAGCGCTGAACTTTTCGTTCGCGTTCCTCCGCCGCGCATGGCGCTCAGCCGAAGACATGGATCTCTGTGCCGAGTTGCTGGAGGAGAGTCTGGACGCCATGCAAATGTTGCCCGTTGCCACACTCTTCAATGAAATGAAGGTGTCGCCGATCTGGCTGGAAGTGGTCGATCGAAGCGCGAAGTTCCTTCGCCAGGTCGTCACTGGGGACATCGATTCGGGTACCATTCCGCTGAAACACCAGTACACATCGCTGAACCTGCTCCTGGAGCTCGGATTGCAGAAAGCCACCCTCAGCAATATGCTCGATATATGTCTGCTGCTGATTGCTCTTTGGGAGAAGCAGATGCACATCGACGACAATCGCTCGCAGCCGCAGAGCGCCACTGCGCCCCTGGCGTTCTTTCTGAGGCGCTTCGAGATGATATCCGCTGCGCGACATTTGAAATTCGCCGATCTTGAGTATGAGCGCAGCTGTACGCGTCTCTTCCTCAAGTTCAACGAGCTGCCAGAGGAAACCGAGGAGGAGATCGACATCGACTTGAAGCAAGCAGCTGTCTTCCTCATGGCGCATTTGGACCGCCTCGCCCGCCCCTACATTCCACCCCAGTCCTTCAATCGCACTGTCACCAATTACAACAATCAGCAATTCATGGCCTGGGGACTGATTCCGTGGCACACGAGAAGCGGGCCCCAGGCTGTAGACGCGCTTGCCAATATCAACATTTCTCAGTTATGTTGCGGCTTCCGGTGCCTGATGGTGCTCGCATTGAAAGGCTTGGTGTACATGATTCAACTGTGCACGGAAACTCCCTGTTTGCAGCTGGTTGAAGCTTTGCGCGATAAATCGGTGCGGAAAATCGCAACGCACGCGGAAGGCAAACATTTCATGGCATTGACTGTCGATGGTGAGGTTTACTCATGGGGAGTGGGTGACGGTGGACGCCTGGGCCACGGCGACACCCTATCCCGCGACGAGCCCACTTTGATTGAAGCGCTGGAAGAGAAAGACATCAAGGATATTCGCTGCGGAGGATCGTACAGCGCTGCAATCAGTTCCACCGGAGTACTGTACACCTGGGGCCGCGGCAATTACGGCCGATTGGGCCACGGCACTTCGGATGACTGCCTGGTGCCCACAATCGTCCAGGCGCTCTGCGGCCAGCATGTAGCCGCCGTGGCGTGCGGGTCTGGGGATGCGCACACTTTAGCGGTGACCACAACTGGTAAAGTCTACTCCTGGGGCGACGGAGACTACGGCAAACTTGGTCGCGGCGGATCGGATGGGTCTAAGGTACCCAAAGTCATTGAGCGCTTGCAGAATGTTCACATCAAAGAGGTGTTCTGTGGATGCCACTTCAGCATGGCTGTAAGCCGCGACGGGAAGGTATACAGTTGGGGAAAAGGGGATGGATGGCGACTGGGCCACGATTCCGACGAGCATGTGCGGTATCCGCAGGTCATTCATCGGTTGGAGGGCGACCGCGTGGTCAATCTAAGCTTGGGCAATGAGCACGTGTTTGCCCTCACCGATAAAGGCGAGGTGTACAGTTGGGGCAGTAACATGTGTAAGCAGATCTGTGATAGTAGCGAGGAGGTCATCCAGCTGCCCATGCGACTGGATGCCTTGCATGGCCAAGATGTGGTTGGCATTTGCTGTGGGCTCTCGCAGAGCTTCGTCTGGTCGGATTTCTCCACGTGGATACCCGATGTGAAGGTGGCATTTGTGATTGATTTGACTGAGACCACATTCCGACATCTGGATCAACTACTGGAGATTGTCTGCGAACAATGCAAGCAATCAAATCTTCCGCTGACTCAAGGTGCCGAATGCATTGGCATCGCGACCTTGAATCTGCTTCTCCTGCAACTGCATGCAATGATCACGAATCGAGTGGATGCTAAAGCATTGGGACTGGCACCCGGTTCGAAACTCCTCTCTAGTTTGAAATCGCGTGTTGTTTATCTCGCTAGTGCTACAGGCATTCTGCACACGGTTCAGAGTTCAGCGCAGGCCACATTGCAGGCCGGATGGAGTATTATTTTGCCCACGGCCAATGAGCGAGCGCAGACCTTAAGCTCGCTACTGCCGAACAGCGGCCTGGAGCAGGGTTCGGTGTCCCATGGACAGCGCTTCATGACCGACTTATTGGTCTGGAGCCTAATGGCTGACGGAGGTCTGGAGACAGCGCTGGAGGAAGCGATTAAAGTCGAGATGGAAGTCGCGAACAGTGAGGATGCAGAGATCGACAGTATAACAATGGGAAACGGGGCATTCAGTCAGGCAAACATTCCCTTACTGCATTTGGTGAAGCAATTGCTGCGAAATATCAGTTTTATGAGCCAAATGCGACTGCAGGATTTTGCAAGCGCGCTCAAGATCGCGTATTTCCAGAACCCCGACAGTCGCAAATCCACCGACTCGCCGAGTTTGAATCTCTTGCTAAGGTTTCAACGATTGCTTGTGGGTATGATTTATAATAAGTCGAATGGGGAAGCGGCGCAGGCACTCCTGAAGAAATATTTGATTCAAATCAGCGAACATGCAACCGTCACCTTAAACATGGCGTATGAAGTAGCATCACAAAATCCTCGAAATTATTTGTATGTTATGCATATCCTCAAAGGAGATATTACTGGTAAACGAGACTTGGGTTGCTCCGTGGCATATTGCTACACGTATTTAATTTCAGATGTTCTATTGCCCGAATTAGTCGTATGCCTTATTTTACTTCAGCAAGAAATCGATCATTTCCTCTTCACCATGGATTGGCTGGCAGTCTTCGATTATCTCCTCGCATCCCTAGATAAACTGTGCAAGCTCTCGCCAGAAATTGAATCAATAGATATTGATGATATCAGTTGGCCGGGTATCTTTCACCCAAAGCAAAATCAACACGCGCATAAGAATGAAGACTTGCCCCTCATTCGCAAATCCGACCTGGACAATCACAATCTTGACGGGGGCCTTTGGGTCGTAATCAATGGAAAAGTCTATGACATTCAAGATTACCGGTAGGGACCAGTTGCTTCATTCCTCAAGCATACTTAAATTCAATGTGTGCTTGATGCAGATGCGAAAACTCCTCCTTGCATGAAATTCTACAAAAATTCGCCGGAAAAGATGCCTCGCATGTCTTCAATAATACCCCGCATAGTTTATCCACATTGCAAACAATGGAGACTTATGTGGTGGGTACGTACTCCCAGCCGGAAACGGAAAAGCTGCCGCAATTGCCGCAAGACATGCTCCATGTATCGCTGAAACTGCTTGATACGGAACGCCATCTCGGACATTTACTTGGCTTGCATGCGTTTTACGTCCGCCAGAGTTTACTGCCACAAGAATCGGAAATTGCTGCGAAGAACTGGCTCAATGCGGCATTCCTCACTGGCGGAATGCAATCATTGCCGCCCAATCCATTCGAGGAGGAAAAGGGCGATGATCGCAGCACGAACTCAACGGCAGGCAATACTCCGACAGAGCCCAAGGCTACTCACAACAAGTTGATCAAAACTACTAGTCAGTTGCCAATTAATAGAATTAATTCGTTTATCAACGCCCTGGCCGAAAGTCGACTTTCGGTAAGTACTTCCCACTCGTCCTCATTCGCCAATTGTCCGTTAAGAATGCAGAATGTGCAGTAGCGTAGCGTGGGGGGTGCGGTGGGAGGGCGGAAAAATACATACGGTTCATAGGTGGAATGTACCCGTAGACCAGTCATTCCCAAAGTGGGCGCTGCAGCGTTTTAGGGGGGGGCACACATGGCCACGGGTTCCCCTTGCTTATCCATTGACTTTACATGCCACCAGGGGTAGGTCGGGGTGGCCATAAATAAGACATCTGCAAATGGCGTAACGGACAAGCCCGGGGAATTCCAGAGTCTGGTGGTGGACCCACGGGTATTCCCCGTACTTCTCCCAGCCGGTGGGTGGGGGGCATCAAAAAAGTTTGGGAACCACTGCCGTAGACAGTCCTGACGGCCAAGTACGGGAATACCCGGGGGTATTCCCCGTGTTTGTTCGTCACTTGGACT
Organism: Labidoglobus nevermanni; assembly: GCA_025447835.1. Lineage (NCBI taxonomy): Eukaryota > Metazoa > Arthropoda > Insecta > Coleoptera > Staphylinidae > Labidoglobus > Labidoglobus nevermanni. The sequence goes on along the minus strand of JAOEHK010068676.1, from coordinate 10,753 downwards.
GTAACTTTTTAAAATTGGGGACTTATTTAGGGGGCGGCCAAATTTCTCTTCGCACCGGATGGCAAACAACCACGCTACGCTACTGGGGATGCGTGTTAGGAGGATTTAGAATGAACTAACTGAAACGTTTCGCCTTTTAGGATTCGTTTGTAATTGCGTTTTTGGCCATAGTTGAACAGCATTCGAAACAGAATAATTTTCTAAACCGCGTCGACTTTAACTTTGAGCATCCACTAGAGGAGATTGGTAGAGTCTTGTTTGCCGTTTTACTCAAGCACTTAGGACTTGGATATGTTTTATTGCCGATTTTAGATGCATGTAAGTGAACTTTTCACATTTTTAATGCTTCCTATTACTTGTTTGTGTACAAAGCGGTATTCTTCAACCTTCTAACTAGTATTCACAGCAATTTGTTGGAGAATACCGATGTATGACTGCATTCAAGTGCCCAACTAATACGATTAATTGGGAACTTGATGCTGAAGTAACTATTCGAGCTAACACATAACTCGCGCGTTAGATTCGAGTCAACCAAATATGAAGCTACCGAAATCGCTCGCCGAAATGGTGAGACTAGTCCACCAAACCAAATGGGGTCTGATCAAGCTGCGACAGGAACTGAACCGCAGCTATAAAGAGATATGCATTCCCGTCCTGGAACGATGTCGCTTTCTGCTCTATGAGATGAAGCCCGCCGTCAGCGTCGAAATGGAAGCGTTCAAGAACGTGAACGTATTGTACAAAGAGCCGCGCGTGAAAACGCTGGTCCGGAAAGTGATCAAAGACCTCAAATGCGGCCGCCATACTTCCGATATACAGAAGCCCGAGGACATTGTCAATGCGACCATACAATCGCAATCGATTGAGAAGCACGAAGACGCCCACGGCGCAAAGAGTGCGATGAAGAGGTGCGCCTCCGAGGGCAAGATCAGCGAATCGAAGAGTGACCAAGATGGCGTCAACAATGAGATCAAGAATGGCGGCATTGACAAGAGCACCGCTGAGCGTGTCATGTCGGAGAGCTATAATCAGAACTCTAGCAGTAAAAAGAATGACTTCCTCGAGGAGAAAGAGAAGGCCAGGGCACAATTGACGCGTCAAGATCCGGTTAAGGAGAAGAAGTATGAGAATGACGCAGCATTAGCGGGTCTCTTGCAAAAACTCACCGAAAAGAAAATGAAGAAGGTCTCCAGCGATAACATTGCGATGATGATGCAGATACTGGAATTCGCTGTGGGCGCGCATGCAAATGAGCAGAACGAGTCGGGGTCGACCTGCGACGTGGACGTATTGAGGCGTGCCATATTCTGCCAGGTGCGGCGTTACAAGGTACGCAAGCAAGGCTTGGAATTGGTCCACAGGTTGATTACGAAAACGTACCTGCTCGCATCAACCAAGTATGCCATCCTGAATGGGTTTCTCGGATGCACGAATCTGAGAAAAGCCGGCCGAATGGTGCACTGCCTGGACAATGTCAGTCTGATCACGCCTAGGTGCAAAACGGAACTATTGCTCGCACAATTGAAGATCACCGAATGGTGCATCGAAAGCCTGCGCAATTACATTCTGAAGGACTTCCCTAGTCGATTGGCCAAGGTGAAGAATCAAAATCCCAAGGTGAACATGAACCTGGGAACGTACAGCCTGTTGCGGGACGTGCCCCGAGCACGAATGCTTCTCACAATTCTGGGCATTCTCACCTCCAACCACTACCAACCCATGGAACTCTCTCCACTGATCAATAGTGGAATGATCAGCTCGGTACTAGCACTCTTACGCCAAACTGGAAGTGACTACAACATGCCCCGCAAACCATCCGAGTTCTATGTTTTGTACGCAGATGTGATTGAAGCTGCCCGGCCCAAAGTGAGCTCCCTAGCAGGTCCGGAACTCGCCATGTTGATGAAAATTGGCGTACGAGTTATTCGTGGCGCTGATTGGAAATGGGGCGATCAAGACGGGCCCACGCCAAGGGAGGGTCGTGTAATTGGGGAGCTGGGCGATGATGGATGGGTGCGTGTAGAATGGGCGAACGGCACCACTAACAGCTACCGCATGGGCAAGGAGGGGAAGTACGACTTGACTTTAGCCAGTCCCCCAAGCCCAGTGAGCCCCGAGAGCGAGACGGAGGAGATCACTGAGGGCGGCATTGGGTGCCAAATCGTGCGCTACAATCAACTGATGAAGTTCCTGCGCGATTCTAGCGTAAACTTTCTGCGAGTCATCGCTGTGAGTGGTGGCCTTGCCAAGGGCAACTTGGATCCATCGACTATCCATGGACTCTCTAGCTTATTCTGCAGCACCTTGAACGCAAACGCTCAGGATTGGTGCAGCCTGCCGTTGGTTCGTGCAATCGCCCAAAGTCCACAGCATTGCACAGCGTTCAGCACGAAACCATGGATCAACATGCTTCTCGGCTTTATCGCGATTCTGCCATCGGGTGGCAATGTCCTCAACCTTCCCAAACAGATACTCTCTCTGCGACTGCTGAAGGAAGTTCTGCAAAGTTGGGATCTTGACAACGCTGAGATTCTGCCAGTGCTGGACCGTATTCTGCTCATTCTCGGACGCATCATTGTAACCTGTAGCTATGACTCGGGAAATAAACCCATTTGCGAGAACAAATCGCTGGTCCTATTGACCCAGTCCCACAGCTCCACCTTGGCGCAGGAAATCATTGCGTTATTGAGGCATTTGCACACGCTGGTTGGATGGAATCAGGTGCTGAATTCAATTTTGGCCCAGAAACTGAATCTAGCGTCGTACTATCTCCAAGGGGACAGTACCCTGTTCAACACATTCGAGCATGAGCCGGTCAACTATGACCATTCCATGGTGATCGCATGTTTGAGCGTTATTGGTGCTTGGGACGTGCGCCCACGTATCGGAGCGAGAGCTGACGTGGATGGTTTGGAGGGCAGCGTCGTCAAGGTGTCGCAGAAGGGTAAACTGTGCGTACAGGTTCATAATACGGGTGAGACGAAGAAAGTCAGCGTGGGAGCATTGAAGTTGCTGCCGGAAGCCGGTTTCAGTTTGGATAAGATGTTAATGGGGGACAACCTTGTTAAGGTTTGGGCATGCCTGCTTCTGAATCGGCACACTGCCAATGCGGCGGAGAGAAAGACCACCTATGGACTGGTCAACACTGCGTACCTACGCGCACAGCAACATGCGCTCGTAGTGCTTAACGCGACCAGAGTTCTGCAAAACAATCAGATGAAGTTACGCCGCATTTTAAGGTATCCACTATCATCGTTGGAGCAATCCATGGAGCTGCAAGAACCTGCCGACGAAGACATGTACCAACCCGTAATGCTCGTGCAAAAGATTCTCAATATAGCCACGCAACCATCGCCGCTGAAACCCCATTTTAGCATGGAAGAAATGCAATTGGCTGCGCTGAATTTAAGCCAGTATTTGGCCGCAGAGGAATCGAATGATAAGCCATCGGCGCCATTGATATGCAATGATAAGGGCAAGCATGCACCTGCAGCGTCCAGTTTGAAACCGGGCAGAGAAGCAAGTAGCGACTTGCCCACGCCCAATAGCGAGGCATCGGCGAAAAGCATGTTCAGTGATAACACGAAGAGCAATGCGAAACGGAAGGTGAACGCAGAAGCGTCCAGCAACCAACTGCCCATCAATCCGATCGTTTCCCAGATTGTCGAAATGGGATTCACGAAGAAAAGCGTCGAAAATGCAATGAAGAGTCTGGATGTCGCCGTAGACGCATTAGTCTCCCCAGAGGTCATTGTGGGTTGGTTACTGGAGCATCCACATGTTGCCGCCTCGGACACGGAGTCTATAAGCAGCTATTACAGCTCGGATACCGAAAGCGTCAGCGATCAGATCGACCTGAGTATGACCGGATACGGCGAATGTCCCGGCTTGGATCTCAGCGGGCTCAGCTACAGCCAACGCAAAGACTTCCTGTCCAACGACGAGTACGCCATGTACGTACGCGATAACATTGAAATCGGAATGCTGGTGAGATGCTGTCGCAGCTATGAAGAAATCCACGTCGGCGACATTGGCAAGGTGATCAAGATCGACAAGGAGGGTCTGCACGACCTCAGCGTGCAGGTCAATTGGCAGCATCGCGTCAACACGTACTGGGTGCGCTTCATACACATTGAGCTGCTGGGTTTTCCGCCGGCCGTACCAGCTCCGTCCACGATGAAGATTGGCGATAAGGTCAGGGTGAAGTCGTCGGTGGGCACGCCGCGATACAAATGGGGATACGTGACGCATACGAGCGTTGGAATCGTAACGGCGATCTCGCCCAATGGCCACGATGTCACCGTGGACTTTCCCAAGCAGGCCAATTGGACCGGCCTCATCTCCGAGATGGAGATCATACCCTGCTCCCATGAGGGCATAGCATGCAACGGCTGCGGAATGAATCCCATTCGTGGGCCGCGATACAAATGCAAAACGTGCGACAACTACGATTACTGCGAGAATTGCTTCTTCACCAAAAAGAACCATAGGCATAGCTTCAACAGGGTACTGGAGATTGGGTCACCGGAAATATACGCTGGCAAGCCAGGAAAGTATTTCCGCAACGATTACACGGACACGGAGCGATTAACGGTCTCCGAATGGAGCAAATGCGTCAAGAGCGTGTCGGTGTCCTCTCAGGACCACTCTGCTAAATTCGATGTGCCTGGCTGCATTTGGCAAAGTTGTGGTACGCAAGGCGAGCACTGGATTCGCCTAGAAATGCAACCGGACATTATTGTTAAGAACTTGCGAATGGGCGTAGATCCGGGAGACAATTCCTATATGCCGTCGGTTGTGATTGCCAGCGGCGGTACTTCCATGTCCTCCTTGGCCGAATTGAACGTGGTATATGTCCGCAGCACGGACACGAATGTCACTCTGTTATCCAACCTGGATACGCACTATCCGTTGATTGAAATCTCAATCATCAAGTGCAAGAATCGGGGGATAGACTGCAAAGTGCACGGATTGAGTATCATCGGTATTAAGAAGCCCTCGTATGCGGAATTGAGGACCTCTGCGTCCTTCCTCGCCAATGATTGGGACATTTCGCAAGAAATGACGGGACTGTGCTATGTGTTGCAAGACAGCAACACTGATCGTTCAGTGGAATGCATATCGAACACTTTATGTAAAGTGTTCGTCTGGGGCCTTAACGATAAGGATCAGCTTGGCGGGATGAAGGGTTCCAAAGTGAAGATACCCATTCGATCGGACTTCCTCAGTCAAATGCAGCCCATTCACATCGCTGGTGGATCGAAATCCTTGTTTGTTGTGTCTCAAGAAGGGAAGGTGAGGAGTGGGACCGTGTTCATTACTGATATCTGATCAGCTACTTTCCCGTTCTACAATTACAGTTATTCGCTTGCGGGGATGGCACAAATGGGCGGCTTGGCTTGGGCCACAATTGCAATATTCCCTACCCGCGCCAAATTCCATTTCTGTCCCAATACGTCGTCAAGAAAGTCGCCGTACATTCAGGTGGTAAGCATGCTATGGCTCTAACTCTCGACGGAAAGGTGTTTTCATGGGGCGAAGGTGACGATGGCAAACTGGGCCATGGCAATCGCCTCAATCTTGATAAGCCCAAGATCATTGATACGCTGCGAAGCAAACGCATCCGCGATATTGCATGCGGTAGTTCACATTCGGCGGCCATTAGCAGCAGCGGCGAATTGTTCACGTGGGGTTTAGGGGAGTACGGGCGCTTAGGTCATGGGGACAACATTACACAATTAAAACCGAAACTAGTTCTGGCTCTAGAGGGTCATCGAGTGGTGCAAGTTGCGTGTGGTAGCAGAGATGCCCAAACGCTGTGCCTCACCGACGCCGGGCTTGTCTTCTCATGGGGCGATGGCGATTTCGGTAAGTTGGGGCGTGGGGGATCGGAAGGCTGCAGTTCTCCGCAGAATATCGAACGGTTAAATGCGCTGGGCGTGATTCAAATCGAGTGTGGTGCACAGTTTTCGCTCGCACTGACTAAGGCTGGAGAGGTATGGACGTGGGGTAAGGGAGATTACTTCCGGTTGGGACACGGAGGAGATCAGCATGTGCGTAAACCAAGCCTAGTTGAAACACTCCGGGACAAGAAGATCGTCCACGTGGCAGTGGGCGCTCTGCATTGCCTGGCAGTAACTGACACTGGCCAAGTGTATGCATGGGGAGATAATGACCATGGGCAGCAAGGCAATGGTTCGACCAGCGTGAATCGCAAGCCGGCAATGGTACATGGACTGGAAGACGTGATTGTCAATCGCGTCGCTTGTGGCAGTTCGCATTCCATCGCTTGGACGCTTGCCGACCTTCGAACTGGGAATAAACAGGAACCAGTCATATTCTCGGCTTCCAAAGATCCATTGGGGTCTTCGATGTTGGGGCTCTACGATAGTGAGAAACCTCCAATCGGTAGTGCCAAGGCCGAATCCACACTAAGTACGATTGTCATGTCACTGGAGAGCAACACTGCGAAACAACAAGCGCTGCAGCACATTCTCAGTGCCCTGCACATCCAGCAGTTGCGACAGACCATTGTAGGAGCTCTTCGGAGCCATACCAATGTGCTGCCTGCCGTAGCCGGTACCGGCTCAGGGACGGGGGCAGGAATGACAGGCATGAGTGGGGACTACAATACCATCGACAACAACCCAGCCATGCTCGAAGCAACCAAGAAAGATAACGAACTCATCGCAATTGGGGGCGGAGAAGCGCCCGTGTCTCTCACCGAACTGTCCGCAATCAACTCGTCCCACATAACGCATCAGTCGTCCCCGGAAAGCGACGAAAACCCATTAGCTCTCTTAGCGTCCCTGACTACCAGCAGTTGCTCCATGTCCGCCTCGGCAAGTTTGTCTTCCAAGCACTCGAAGAGGTCGACCAGTGCAATGTCTGTGATTGCGGCCACTCTCACCTCACATGCGGAAGTGTGTGGACATCCGGACAATGGCACAACCCTTCTTGACGAATTCACATCATTGCTCACTGACAATGATGCACGACTCCTCGTTGATTTGCTGAAATTGGCCGTTGCGGAAAGAATTGAGGACGATCAGGCCAAAGATATCCTCTCTACTGTCCTTGTTAATATGGGCAGTTGCAATAAGCAAGTGGGCGCGATGTTACTGGAGCTCTGCGTGACCGAGCTTGAAGACACGACTAGTAACATTCAACCTTTATCCATGACGCCCCATCCCGTCGTCCAGGAATCCAGCCATCCCTACATTGACGACGTCACGCTTCGGGGACACGTAAAACTTCTGGGCGCGGATTCCTTGCGCATCGAGTTCGACCGCAGATGTTCCACAGAGCGCCGTCATGATCCCTTGCAAATCATTGATAAGTGTGGCAAAGTCATCGCGACGCGATCTGGACGCGAATGGTCAGACTGGTCCGGCGAATTGCGCATCCCGGGTGATGAACTGCAATGGACGTTCACCAGCGACTCCTCGGTGAACGGTTGGGGATGGCGTTTTACAGTTTATCCAGTTATTTCCAATCAGAATCCACGTGAACTTGGCTCAGATCGATCGGTCTTAAGCCAGCCTTCCGTCGACATGGTCATGTGCCTCCTTGACCACAAACTTTACAAATCTGCCGACTCGAGTTTGATGTCTCGTTTAGCCGCATCTCTCGCAGCTTGTTCCCAATTAAGCTTCCTTTGTAAGTCACTTGGCTCCGTCCTTACAGGATCCAATTTAACAGGTTTATCTTACCTTTAGCTGCTGGCCAGCGGATGTGGTGCCTGCAACGACTCCACCGACTTCTGGTTAGTGATGCGGACCGCAAAGATCTCGCGAATCAGTTGCAACAACTTAAAGCGCCCGACAATGCTCTTGGAAGCTTACTGGAAGAACTGCCACAGGCATTATTGCGCCAATACGAATATGAAGACATCTCTGTTAGAGCTGGCTTGCATCTGATGCATTCCGACTTCTTCAAGGTGCTCGCTGCATTAGCCTGTGACCTGGAGCTGGATAAAATCATCGGATGCTTATCAGACAATCATAAATGGTCGTGGTTCCGGCGATATTGTAACGCTGCTCGCGTCGCGAAGAGCCTCATTAATCGCGGGCCTCTGACCCTACAGTTCTGTTTGGAAGTCAGGAAAAAGGCCACCGACAGTTCGTGTGAGTCTTGCACAGAAGTGTGGGAACACGAGGACCACCATATATTCAAAAAAGAACAGGATGAGCAACTCCTGCAATGGTTGAACCGTCGTCCTGAGGACTGGACGCTGGCATGGGGCGGATCTGGTACTATTTATGGATGGGGGCATAACCATCGCGGGCAACTAGGAGGTATTGAAGGTACCAAAGTGAAGGTACCCACCGTTTGCGACGCTTTGTCCAGTTTGCATCCCATCCAGTTAGTCGGAGGTGAACAGACTCTAATTGCCGTTACGGCGGATGGGAAGGTCTATGCGACTGGGTATGGCGCTGGCGGGCGATTGGGTATAGGTGGCATTGACTCGGTTCTCGTTCCAACATTACTTGAGTCGGTCCAACACATTTTCATCAAGAAAGTGAGCGTGAACAGCGGCGGAAAGCACTGTCTGGCTTTGTCAGCCGACAATGAGGTGTATGCATGGGGCGAGGGCGACGATGGTAAGCTAGGTCACGGCAATAAGAAGTAAGTTCACTCAATAGTATATGCGGCAACTCATTGCGCTTCTGTCTAGCTCGTACGAACGTCCCAAGCTCATTGATGCCCTGCAGGGCTATGAGATTGTCGACATTGCCTGTGGTGGCGCGCACTCAGCTGCCATCGATGTGCACGGCCAACTCTTCACCTGGGGAAAGGGTCGGTACGGTCGGTTGGGGCACGGCGATTCCGAGGACCAATTTAAGCCGAAAATTGTCGAATGTTTGTTGGGCTATCACGTCATCGACGTTGCGTGTGGGTCGGGAGATGCTCAGACCTTATGCGTAACGGACGACGACAATGTATGGTCATGGGGCGATGGCGATTATGGCAAACTAGGACGGGGCGGGTCAGATGGATGCAAAGTGCCCATGAAGATCGAAAGCCTTGCTGGACTTGGCATTATAAAAGTCGAATGCGGCTCGCAATTTTCCGTCGCTCTGACCAAATCGGGAAGTGTGTACACCTGGGGCAAAGGTGACTACCACCGTCTGGGCCATGGGCCGGATGACCACGTGAGGAGACCTCGCAAGGTCGCGACATTGCAGGGCAAGAAGATTATCTCAATCGCAACAGGATCGTTGCATTGCGTCGCGTGTTCGGACGATGGCGAAGTCTTCACATGGGGCGATAATGACGAGGGTCAGCTGGGCGATGGGTCCACCAATGCGATCCAACGTCCCCGACTTGTCACTGCGCTGCAGGGGAAGAAAATTACGAATGTCGCTTGTGGATCGGCGCACACGCTCGCCTGGTCAACCAACAATCACACGGCGAGCGCGCGTCTCCCAGCGGCGGCCCCAATGGAGTACGATTTGCTCAAAGACATTCCCATGCAGGTCTTACACCGACGATTAGTGCTCCTGCATCACTTTGCTGAATTGATTTGCCCATGCGTCGCAATGTTTCCCATTACCGGACTTGGATCCCTGCATGAACTCCGCAATATTCTTGTTTACTCAATCAAGGAAGCGACCTTCAGGAAGGTAATTCAAGCTACAATGGTGCGGGACAAACAACACGGGCCGGTGATCGAATTGAATCGATTGCAAGTGAAGCGCTCACGAAGCCGGGGTGGACTTGCCGGCATCGACGGCATGAAGTCCGTGTTTGGCCAAATGGTCAGTAAACTGCCCCTCTTGACCTCGGAAGCATTGTCACTTCCGCATCGCGTATGGAAGGTGAAATTCGTTGGCGAGTCCGTGGATGATTGCGGAGGTGGGTACAGCGAAAGCATTGCGGAGATGTGCGACGAATTGCAGAATGGGTCACTACCCTTACTCATTACAACCCCAAATGGCCGCGACGAAGCGGGAACGAATCGGGACTGCTTCATCCTCAACCCACTGGCACAAACGTGTCTGCACTTAAACATGTTTCGCTTTCTTGGAGTGCTAATGGGTATTGCTATTCGTACCGGGTCCCCGTTGAGCCTGAATCTCGCTGAACCGGTGTGGAAGCAACTTGCGGACATGGAACTGACTCCCGGAGATATAACGGAGGTTGACAGGGACTACGTACCAGGACTGCTATGCATTCGGGATATGAATCCTGACGAAAGACTCTTTCAAAATTTGGAAATGTCTTTTTCGACGCCTTCATCAGCAGGAATTGATATTCCGCTGAGCATGAAGTTCAAAAATATTACACATGAAAACCGATTGGAATATGTTCGACTAGCTCTGAATTTTAGGTAAATATTGAAGTGGGGAAACAAATTAAAGGCAATTGCATTGTTTTCTTCCCTGCAGATTACACGAATTCGACGAGCAGGTGAAAGCTGTTCGAGATGGTATGTCTAAAGTTGTCCCAGTGCCATTATTATCCTTGTTTAGTGCGTACGAGCTTGAAACAATGGTTTGTGGCTCCCCAGACATTCCACTCACTTTACTCAAGTCGGTAGCGTCTTATAAAGGTAATAGAAATACAGTGAAAGTCCGTTGTAGGGAAACTCAAGGGACCGACGTTAATATTGCCCTATAACAGTGTTTCCCAACGTGGGGCCCACGCCCCACAGGGGGGCAATTTGATAATTGAGTGGGGCAATTAAAAAATTGACTCGACACGACTTTAACCCTTTCGCTTTGGGTTATTTAAAAGCAATGCTAAATAT
>JAOEHK010068665.1:0-19701 GCA_025447835.1 Labidoglobus nevermanni | reverse complement strand
TTTGAGATACGAGCAATTTGACATACGAACAAAGTCATGGAACGAATTACGTTCGTATCTCGAGGTACCAGTGTACTAATAGTCAACATCCGCAAATTCATCTGAATGTGCTAGAACCTTGAAAAGATCTCGTTTATTCGTAGAAAACTAATACATTTAGGTTCCCCTGTTACAACGTTTTAGCCCAGGGCATTCGTGAAACGTTTTCTAATTCGTATTTCTTCATAGAATTTAAGTTATTTTCTAATGTTTTCTCTATAGTGAGTAGCACAAGAGTGAAAAGCAAATTGCATTCTTAGGAATTTTTAGGAATAAAGAATGATAAACACAACTGCTTCAAAAAAGTTCACTTTCCGAAATTGCAGGAAGCGTTCATTAAATATGATATCAATAGTATTTTTTCGTCGGTCTCTTGAAATATCTTATACCGGGATCTCACTGTATTACGAAGTCTACCGGGTGGTAAAAAATTGTCCGTTTTTCACAATTTCCCAACGACCGATGATCTTGCTATTCTTCTTTATTTAAGCATCATACCTAGACTTAATCGAAATTCCATTTAAAGTGAGTTTCAATTTGATGAATTGCTAGCTGGAACGAATCGAAATAAACGTAGAACGGAAGTGCGAAGGAAATGCGATGAGTGACTTACGCATTCGCCCTGAGATGATCGTTTCTGTCGAGGCACGCAAAACAACGTCAGTGTAAAGCCGTTTTCGGACTGCGGAACAAAGTCACTTCGCCAGACGCAAGATTTGTGGCAAATTGATGCGAATTGTTGACGTCGACAAACAGGAAGGCAGTGACCTGGCGTATTCCGAGCGAGAACTTTACGTCTCTATCCACATAACTCTCGGCACTCAAATTCCACGGCCATGTCCTCAGCGAAGAGGCAGAGCAGACTGTTTCGTAGCTCAACAAGTATCTCCACGTCAATAATCCCAGACTGGCGAACACGATCCCTAACGGTCGCGCGGCCTGGAACGCCAGATTTGATTCGCGAGAATTAGCAATTAGGCAGCTGCGTGTTGACCTGTTCGCGTTGCAATTGCAAAGGCTCCAACTGAGCCTGGATTCAGGAGGCTTTGATGTTTATCCGCACTCAATGCAAGTGACAACAAATCAACACTGAATACCGAGTGACGGTGACTAACGTTACTTACTACCAAACCAAGCCGCACAACAATGCAACGAGAACTTGTTGACGGTCCCCACTTTCAAATTTACTTGCCCATGTTTCGCGGAAGGCAGAGAATCTTAAGTTGGTGGACCAGGACGCCATTGAAGGCACGATCATCTTCTCAATAGCTGCGACATCTTTAGGCCCAATGTCAAATGTCAAAGAGAATTCGTCAATTAATTATTTAATTCATACTTTACTTATTATATGTAACATATTAATGGTTAATCTTGTAGTTTACTACAGAAATTGTCCATTTATATATTTTTTTACAAACTTTCTTTCTATTTTCTAGAAAAATCGAATCAAATGCGAGATCATTTTGACAGCAATGTGACACTGTCTTTTCCGCTTCGAACCTGTATGTACAAGGTAGGTTTGCGTCAATTAAATTCTGTTTCCTTAAACATCTGTAATAATTTAAGTAGAAACTAAAATCGCATCTAACAAACTACAAGAGGGACATACTATTTATACTATTTATTGATTATTATTACGTAATTCTCAATCATTTCTTAGGTAGCATTAAAATCTTGCTTTAATATAGGTTATGTTACAACATTGTCGTATGTTTTGTGGTGTAATTAAAATTAGATTCTTAATTAAATATGTACTTTCAGCACCATGAAGCAAATAGTTACAAACCAAACGGTGAATATCCCGGAAGGGATTAGTGTCACCGCAAAGTCTCGTGTGGTCACAGTGAAGGGGCCACGGGGGATGCTGCGAAGATCATTTAAACATCTTGCCTTGGACATTCGTATGATAAACCCAAGGCTTCTGAAAGTCGAGAAATGGTTTGGTACCAAGAAGGAATTGGCTGCGGTGCGGACCGTTTGCTCTCACGTCGAGAACATGTTGAAGGGTAAGAATGAAACCGGCTGAAAGTAGACTTCTTCTAATTACGCGAACTTTGTAGGTGTTACTAAAGGGTTCCAATACAAAATGCGAGCAGTATATGCTCACTTCCCCATCAACTGTGTAACAAGCGAGAACAATACCTTGGTTGAGATCAGAAACTTCCTGGGCGAGAAATTTATTCGCCAGGTGAAGATGACTCCGGGCGTTACTGTCACAAACTCGGCGAAGCAAAAGGATGAACTAATTATTGAAGGGAACTGCCTGGAAGACGTTTCCAGATCTGCTGCCCTCATCCAGCAATCTACCACAGTGAAGAACAAGGATATTCGTAAGTTCTTAGATGGTCTCTACGTGTCAGAGAAGACCACTGTTGTACAAGATGATGAGTAAGATCTTACAATTATTAATAAAAAAATTCTTATATCGAAATGATTTATTAGGCCGTTCTTTCTAATCTTTTTCCTTAAATAATAATTTCGCTTTCAGGGTTTTAAACAGGGCCGTCACTTTTAATAAAAGTAAAGTTTTAGGTTTGCGAAGGATGCACTACCATGCGATTCTCAGGAATTGCTACACATTACATTTTCTCAAGGTTTCATAATTCACTTTACAGTGAATTCAACATTTTCTTCTGTTTGCATTTGGTACTGCTGTTTGACAACGAACAGAGACTTACCCGTTCAAGCTGCACGCGTAAAGTCTATCGGGCTGATCGATATTTCAATATCAGATTGTTTCAATCGAATATTACATACTTTCAAACCATGAGGTATTTTCAATTTTCCAGTTATTGTCCCAGATGTACTCGAAATATGCCCAATATTTCATTTTTGTGAAATATTGAGAATGTTCCGTGGACTTCTGGGACACCACTAACGGAAAGGAAAATTGGAAGGACGTCATGGTTCGAAAGTTATAGCGGAAAAACCACACTTCACAACGAACGGCACGGCAATACTGCTCGAATGGAGTCTACTGCGCATGCGACATCGTCCGTTGCCAAGCAACGATTGTTTACCGAGCGAATACGCACGGGAATGAATTCTCCATGCCATATCAAGAAAGCTGTGGCAGCGGGGCACGACAATGCAAAACTGACTGCTAACAGGTGGACGGGCGGAACAGACGGACGAGTAGATGGGCGAATAGTAGTAAAACCTAAGCAACGTTGGATACTCCACTAGTTTATATATATAGATAGAGTGAATTGTATTTGAGGTATTTCTCCTAATTCACTGAAACAGACAGCATGAGTTTGTCGGGAACCCATTTTCGGGTATTCCCCGTACTAAAATGTTAACTCGCATTATTGCAACGCTGAAATCTTCGATTAGTGTGTTTCAAGAGATGGAATTTATTTCAATGTTGGAGTATGTATATATAGAATCTATGAACGTCCGTCCGTCTCTTCATTCGGACGTTCATAGATTCTCTAGTGTGTTTCAATCCACGAATAAGGAAATTTTTAAATTTGACCTGAATCCTTTAGACCAGGAATAGCGTAACCGCGTGTACTCTGCAGCTGATTGTAATATTTTGCTAGTTGATGGAAGTGGCATTTAATAGTTTAAACTCCATAAAGAAAAGCAAACGAATTTGCAAAAGTCGAGTTTAATAGTTGTCATCTGCCTGATGAAGACATTGTGTTGTCGAAACGCGTTGCATAGCAACTACAAAGACTTTTAAACTCGACTTCTGCAAATTCGTTTGCTTTACGATAAAGATTGGTTACAAACTTTATTTCAATGCGAAATAGAAAACAACAAAATGATTCTAAACGTAAAAGAGTAGAGAAATCAACATGCCCATTCGATGTGAATGCATTGTACCTATATTCAGCAATTCACAAGCTCTGAAAAAGCGTGTTATCATCATGATAGCGATTCGTTATCGAGGTGATTGAATTGTTGTTGTAAACGACATCGGCTGTGAAATACTTTGGCGGTGTGTCGAAAACATTGGGGAGCCAAAACGATGCGTCAGGCCACATTTGCTTGGCGGGCAGGCGATCGCAAGGAAACCATTGCAGCGGGCACATTTCTTCGCTGGGGCTCTCATCGCCCTTGCTCGCATCCGCCGTGAAAACGTGCACAATCTGCAGCTTGTCCTCTTCGGGCAGGTGGAATCGGACGATGCCGACCTGCTCCATGTTATCGCTGTGCAAGTGAGCTTCTTCGAGGAGCTCTCGACGCGCGCCCTGCAGGACAGTTTCGCCCGCTTCCACCTTCCCGCCAAAACCGTTCCATAGTCCTTTGCCCAATCCACGCGTCTTGTAGCCGAGCAGGACATCGTCGTCCGGTCCTCGCACGAAGATGAGCGTGTACACCTTCTGGATCATCGCTGCTCGGCGCTACTGAAAACAAAAACGATACTTTTCATATCAAGTGTCAAACGCGTTTCGAAAACTGATGCATTTGCGGCTGGGCCAATCGATCCAAATTACCATTTGAAACGAGACTACAGTTATCCTAACTCTCGAGGACGAGTCGTAGCTGTGGATGCTGCGACCGGTCGCAAATTCGGCAAGCAATCCGGTGCCCGCTGCAGCCATATTGGATTGCAATCTCGTGGCGATACGAGTTCTGGCATCCGTATCAATGCGTTCCTGGCCTTGTGATTAGCTCAATTGGTCTGCGCCAGCGATTCGCCCGCCCACGCTCGCCCGTTGAGGGTTCGCGTGCAGGCAATCTGTTCGTGCGTGCTGCGCCGCAGTGGCAATCGGAGAGGTGACATCGGCACACCTCGAAGCCATCTAAACGGCACACACCGCCAGGCGGGCTGCGGATGCGATAGACGTCGAGTGTCCGTGCCACGGCCATCGTCGAGCGATTGCCAGCATTGCCAGCCGATTATTGGGTAAGTGGCCACACACACGTCTGCTGCGTTCGATCGTGCCTGCCTGCCTGCTGTGCTCATTTGTTCACACGTCTCTCTGCCATTTTCCGACGCCGCGGCCCTCGTTCCGCTTCCATTTGCGTCCTATTTTTGGCGTTGCTGCTTGTTTACCCACAAGTGCGCTTTCCGATGCCCCGACCTCAATGGTTGCAGTGCACCCGCCTCCGTCTTTGCATCGCATTCATCGACCTGCCGCACTCGTAATCACATGATTCATTATCATCATCATCATCATCATCAGAGTCAATTGGATCGAGCCAAAATGGGCCACCTACGATCGCCTTCCATCCCAATCGATAAACACTTGAGTCGCTTGGTGTCGGCGGCGGCCTCGACGATTGTTTAATTTCGCCTTGTGTTTTGTCAGATTCGCGATAGGCGAGGGCAAGGCGAGACGTGTTGAGCGAGCCCAGCGTAAGTGCAGCGCGTCTGGTCGCGCTGACCTTGCATGACCTTCCCTCCTGCTCGCAGATGCGCCGCGGCGGCGAGATGCAGGTGAATGTGTCCGGCCTGCGACGCAACCTGAAGAACCTCGCGCACAACTACTCGGACGCGCAGCGTAAGGTGCGCGAGGCGACGTCGAACGATCCATGGGGCCCGAACAGCACCATCATGGCGGAGATCTCCGACCTCACCTACAACGTGGTCGCCTTCACCGAGATCATGGCGATGATCTGGAAGCGGCTGAACGACCACGGCCGCTACTGGCGCCACGTCTACAAGGCGCTCGTGCTGCTCGAGTACCTCATCAAGACCGGCAGCGAGAAGATCAGCCAGCAGTGCAAGGAGAACATCTTCGCCATTCAGACGCTGCAGGACTTCCAGTACCTGGACGAAGGTGGTGAGTGGCGCGCTGCCGGCGAGGATCGAAGCGAATCCACGTGCTGCGTGTTGCAGGTAAGGATCAGGGGCAGAACGTGCGCGAGAAGGCCAAGCAGCTGGTCATCCTCCTCATGGACGACGACCGGCTGCGTAGCGAGCGCGCGCGAGCGATGAAGGCGAAGGAGCGCTTCGCGCAGACGGCGTGCGCGTTCGGCAGCGACGGTGGTCTGGACACGCCGACGAGCCCCAAGTATCCGGCGTTCCGCGGCGATTGGCACACGGGCGGCGGCAGCAGCAGCAGTCGGGAGCCGGGCGCTGGCGCGGCCGGCAGCGCCACCGAGCTGCCCAGCGACCTGGAGGTGGCTCGCCCGCAGACGGCCGGCGAGGAGGAGCTGCAGCTGCAGCTGGCGCTCGCCATGTCGAAGGAGGAGGCCGAGCAGGAGGAGCAGAAGCGGCGCTCGGACGACGTGCGTCTGCAGCTGGCGCTCAGCCAGAGCCAGCAGGACTTCAAGAGCACGCAGGAGAAGCCGTTGGGCGCGGTGCTCGACCTGCTGGACGTCAATCTGGACGAGGCGGCCGCAGCCAGCATGGTCGATCCATGGGGCATGCCGCAGTCGCCAAAAGTCCAAGTCGGTTGCGCGCGGATCCGATCGACCACGCGTCCTCACTTTGCGCTCGCTTCCAGAGCAACGCGGGCGCTTGGCCGACCCACTCGGCCGCCTCGCCGCCGCCCGCGCTGGCAGCAAGTGCAATTAGCAGCAGCGACCCCTGGGCGCCCCCGACAGGCCTGCCCGCGGTGATGCCGCCGCCGCCGACGAAAGCGCCTTCGATGGGACCTGCCGCCGCCGACCCCTGGAATCCCAAGGCCATGACCGCGCTGGTGGAAACGGCCATTCGGAATGATCCCTGGTCGCCAGTGAGTCACAGCTCCTCGGATCTGGACGACTTCGACGCAATTACCAACCGAAATCGAACCATATCGCCTGCGCCCGCCAATGTTCCACCCAATAATGGCACACTGAATACCTCAGGTATGTATTCAACTTCCTATGCAACTTTTCATCGTCGGATGTCCCATCTGCTGCGACTCGGAACAAGAGGTCAAACCAGTTTCAGTTGTCTGTTTTGCCAATTCGTTTGTTTAAGTATCAATATTTTGCCTATACAATTGATAAACATGAGTCACAAACAGAAACACAAGAGTGTTGATACGAACAAATAGAAATCAAGGACTCTGAAACCTTAGACCAGCGGTCGGCAACCTATGGCGAAAGGATTTTGGGTGGCACCCCATACGCAGAATAAATTTCTTATATTTTTGGTGAAATTTGCAAGTTGAATATTAGTTAAAAAAATAGTTGAAAATTGCGTTCAGGACAGATGATTCACTCAACAAACACATCAACAATAGTAAAGATATATCAGATAGGAAAACAAAATCGAGTGTCTACTTGCTAGCTTGTGGTGATTGCCCTAAAGTATATGTAGGACAAACGGGAAGAACCTTTGAGGAGCGAATTAACGAACACCATCGTAGCTTCAAGAAGAGAAAGGATGACTAACTATGCGAAATTAGCAAAAGCCGCAGCAAACTTGGGATACGTCGGGCCGGAACCCACTATTGGTATCCCCCCCGAGGTAGGTAAGAAATTTCTGAAGGCCTTAGCGTTAGCAGAAACAGAGGAGGAATGGGAACGAGCACCGGGCATGCATCACTCCAAGATATTCCTGGGGAAGATACCATCAAACGCCTCCAGCAAACTTGCACTCTCTTGGGGACGTGCAAGACTAAGAGAACTCACAGGGCTCATTACGGGTCACTGCGAGCTCAATAAGCACCTAGCTAGAGTGGGTCTTCGCGAAGACTATGCAGGTACTGCTTAGAAGAGGATGAAACTCCTCAGCATATAGTGGGCGAATGCATTGCACTAAGGGTGCAACGGAAGGCAACCTTAGGGAAGGATGCACTGACCAACGCTGAGATGGGGAAACTGCCCTGGGACGAACTCATGCACTTCTTTGAAGACATGAGACGACTAGGGGAATAGTAGTGGGATAGCACAAAAGGACCGAAAGGACCGGGGTGCGGGGAACCAGAGGGTAGACCGATCCCGACGCAACAAAAAAAAAACTATGCGAAACATCTAATCGACCAAGGACACTCCTTCAACCAGAACTTCAAAATTTTGCATATTAACAACAAAAGTATCAAATTAAATCGATTAGAATCAATGGAAATCAACAAAAGATCAAAATCAAATATCCTCCTCAACGACCAGCTAGACTTCTGCAAATCCCAACTCACCAATTTGTTCACTGTCATAAATAACCGCAATAGTTCAACAATATAAACAGCCGCGCGCCCATGTCACAGCAATAGTTGTCATCTCCCTGATGAAGACACTGTGTTGTCGAAACGCGTTGCAAGAGCAACTACAAAGACTTTTAAACTCGACTTCTGCAAATTGTCATCTGCCTGATGAAAACACTGTGTTGTCGAAACGCGTTGCAAGAGCAACTACAACGCCTTTTAAACTCGACTTCGGCAAATTCCTTTGCTTTTTCAAAAAAACTCAATTTTGACCACTACTAAGCCAGCGTAGCGGCGACACCCCAATAAATTCCTTATTACATGGGTGGCGTCTCACTTTATTGAAGCGACGCACCACTGAAGCCCATTTATAGGTGGCACGCGCTGGGGTTGCGATTTGGTTGAATGTAAATTGTGGCACGCATGTAGGTAGACGCGGAGAGTTACATGTTCGTACACCCAGTGCCAGCTAGAAAATGAATCTACGTACAACGTAGAAATCTAGCGTGCCTGTTCTCAATTTACTGGGATTTGAGTCAATCGAGTATAGAGAATAAAATTTCGACGAATAATATACGAATATTGTAACCGCATTGCAAAATGCCAAATCTGGGAATTAATGTACTTAACATTCTCTTGGTTTCTTCAGTGCAAACGAGGCCCCCCTAAAGCGGGGACCTGACGTATAGCTTCCACTTGCTTCCCCGTAGCTACGCTGCTGCTATTTGCATACTTTTGCTACTGTTAGGGAACGAATGGAAACTTGCTCGTGTCAGTATCACAATTTTTCAATCGAACCACCCTGACATTGAGGTTACTTGTTTGTCATGGAAAATGTTGGTTCTTTGGCTATAACTTTCGAACCATGAGGTTTTTCCAATTTTTCTTCTCGTAAACATTGACTCAGGCGTACACGGAACATGTCCAATATTTCATTTCGATCGAATTATTTGTATTTTAGGCGCAAATCAAGAACACACAGCCAAACGGACACAGACACAAACACACATTCATTTATATTTATATATGTTATATGAGATTCGTTTCATCGCTCCTAATTACAAGATTGCAAACATTTTTCAACAAAACCGGGCATTCCCTGTAACAGGCTGACAACAAGGAAGACTGTCATAAGAAGCAACAGCAAATCAATTTTCGGGTATTCTTCATGTTGTTTTTTTGGTCGTGGGCGTGTGCAGACACACACCAATAAGGCCCTAATTAGGCCCATTGTACCGCTTCCTTGCACGCCAACTTACTTTCGAAGGGAAGACAGGATTTGGTTTTTGGGATGGGTTAGGGAGTCGTAGAGGAGCGTACTGCAACCATATTTGCCATTTCAGACGTCGTAGTATCCTCTTCCTACTGACCGGATGATAGCCAATGGTCACGTTGTGCTAGAGATTGAACCCAAGTCACTAGGCTGCGTAACCAGACGGCTTTCGATCTCCATACTGAAATACTGACTCACATCCCCACAACACCGAATTCCTTCATTAATAGTGCTTCGGCCAGCGAATAACGCAATCTTTACCCACAAATACAAGAATCACGATCAGAATTCTTCAGGCCGCCAATGCGGAGACATAATTATACCCTCATTCCATTTTTCCTCTCCTCACCTGTCCTTTGCTCTGAGATTAACCCTCCTACTTCTGATACAGATCCATTCGAACTGAATTTACTGGGCGATTCTTTACCACCGACTGGAGCGACGGGCCCCAGTTGTTTAACTGGTGCAACGAAGAAGACGCCTCACTCGTTCCTCGGCGAGAACTCGGCGTTGGTGAACCTGGACAACTTAGTGACAAGTGGGAGCTCGTGCTGAAGGGTAACTAGGACTAAAGCGCACTTGCGTTTCAGGCAAGCCGGCGAGCCAAATGAACACGGCGAACCCCTTCTCCGAAGCGCAATCGTCGCGTCCAGTCTTCAACCCGCAGCCGCCCAAACCTACGATGAATCAAATCAAGCAGTCACCCTTCATATCCTCCGTTTCACCGGTGCCGGGCGCGGCGCCAGCGGGCGGGGGCGCCGGCGGCGTCGCGCCCATCCCCGCCTACCCTAGTTTTAACCAAATGCCTTCGATGCCTGCATTCGCGGGGATGCCGACCTCCGCGCCCAACGTGAACGGCGCCCCAGCCGCCAATGCACCCGCTGTTGATCCATGGACGCCACTGCCAGCGAAAGCTAGCGCCAGCAATGCGCCATGGATGAAACCAGGTGAACAGGCCAACCCCTTTCTCTCGTAGAATGGCGTCGTCATTCAGTTATGGGCATTTTTCCGGCGTTCAGTGCACTCTCAATGCAGACGAAATCCCTCCAACCCCGAGCGTTACTTTCATTTAGAAGCACACAGAGCTTTCGTATACTATGCAATACTTGTTGTTTACCCCAAAATTGTTGTTAATTTATAAACACATGCATGCTGAATCCATCATGCATGAGGCAAATGCAATATTTTCATCAATTTGCTAGCATGCGGCATGTAAACAGGTAGACGTGTTGATGATCGGCCGAGTCCGCCGCACATGTAAACGTTGCTCCGTTTGTTTCAGGTTTTACATTTTAAGCCGTTAGCGCAAATAGCACGAAAACATGTTGCAATCGAGAGTGGTGTTGTTGGCGACGCGAAACGAACGCCAAACAATAGCAAATTATATCCGATCACTTGTTTGCGTTTCGATGTCGATCATTTCAATTCGGCCGAGTTCAACAGGCGGCGATAAATATTTCGTATTGAGAAACGTCTTTGTTTTCATCGCCAACGAATCCGCAATTTGTCAAAGCATGCGTCTATTGTCCTCGTTTAGCATTGCAAGCGCAAAGGAAACGCGATTCCTTACAGAAATAATTCGACGACGAGATTTGATTCGCATTGCTTCTGCAGACGTATGCTTGTATTATTAGCGACGGAAATGGCTTCTTAATTAAGGTATTTTAGTTACTGCAATGTAATTAATTACTAATAATGGTGAAAAGTTATTTATATATCCATATTCTTTTATAAAATACATATTACATACATGCATAGAACGAAGATTGATTATATTAATATAATATATGAACGATGACTACAACCATGTGATGCAATTCTACATTTTGTTGACGCATTCAAACAAATATTGTGATTATTATATTACTATTACTTCGTAATCATTATGAGTTGAACGTTGAACTAAGCTAAGAATAAATCTGCTCAATTGCAAATCGCCAGCTAATAAATGAACCTAATATGCAGGACTACTGAATGAGACAGCAACTTCTTGCAATTATTTCAATTACACTCAAACTTATATTACCACAGGCACGGGGAACCCGATGGAGTACTAGGGTTTACCTGTTAATTTTGTTACCTGCTTGGGATCTCCTAGATTTTAGGAAGTGTTGCGGAACGATTCTCGGCGATTACGTAATAGTTATAAAGAAAATATATGTAGATGTCTCAACGCACAAAAACCTGGGGAATTACCGAGCTTGGCAGTGGACGACGGATATTTGCCGTACTTTAACACTGAAAGGCACAAAGAACAAACGGAGAATACCCGAAGTCCCTTCGTATATGTGTCCTGCGAGTTCATTTGGGCAGCATGCTGTCCTCGACCGACCCAGTAAACCTCGGCCTTATGCTGTGGCCGTTCTCTGGATACGTTATCCTAGCTGCCAAGTCTTACGCGGTGGAAACGGAATTTGGTTATTTTCATCAATTTTGAGTCTATTCGATCCAATGGAAACTTTATTTCGAGATAAAATCGACAATAGCCAATGCGATTGATTAATAATCTCATTTAGTGCAGTTTAGGATTGCAATCATTATTTTTGCGATTCTGCTCTCCTTCATGACACACTACTTCATCGTAAACCTGGATTAGGTTATTTTCATCAATTTTGAGCCTATTCGATCTAATGGAAACTTTATTTCGAGACTGGATAAAACGTGCTCTCGCTACAGTGAGGTAATACAACATTTGCACTTGACAGTCAATCTCACACTGTTAATTGTCAATACGTAAGATACATTATATGACGCGTGTCCCCATTATGCTCTACAGCGTTGTCATGTATGCTTCTTCCTCTAACAATTTGGTCGTCGTGCTCCTGTATCCCCAGATCCCACAGGCGTCTCATCCATATGCGCAATCTGGTCGTCGTGCTCCTGTATCCCCAGATCCCACAGGCGTCTCATCCATATGTGCAATCTGGTCGTCGTGCTCCTGTATCCCCAGATCCCACAGGTGTCTCATCCATATGCGCAACTCTATAAGCTCAAGCGTGAGTGTGGTTAGGATCAACTTTTTGGCGCGCTCTTTGCTATGTTGCCATATTCTACAGTGGCGATTTCCCACTTTATCACGTTACCTATTAGAAATTCAGAGACCATTCTCCACTTTATCACAACACCTCGGATTACGAAAATCGGAAGGATTTGGCACGTTCCACTGCGGCCTAGAAGGCCTATTTTACTGCAACCCGTATCTAGAATCAAAGAGAGTCGTCTGAAATACCCTTAAGGAAAGACAGTAGCTCTCTTAAAGGCCCAGTTGAGATTTCGGGGGTCGTCAGAAATTTCCTCCCCCATATCCGCTGCCTAATGTGAGAAAGCACCTCACATGTGCCTAGTATGTGGTGTGCAGACTCCTGCTCCTGCCCACATACAGCTTTACTCTTACGTAGACACCTATTCACATCTCGTAGACCCCCAATTTATTGTTTCCTTGTAGACCTCCTGCAAGTACAAATCGACCCCTAAGGGCCGATATCGACCACTTTGGGAAGCACTGTCTTAGCCAATCTAAAGCACGTGTAGCATTTATCAATTAAATAAAGTTTCAAAGTTCAAAGTTACGCATGCGTTTCGTTTGAACTTGATATGCGCTCCATAGTCGCAGTCGAGAATACGAATGAATATTGTTCGATAAGCTTGTTTGATTCCTATCGCTGGGAGAACACAATGCTAATCTAAACATAGACATCTCCATAGTGGCCTCATGAAGCGTTGATAACGTACATTGATTAAGTGCGTTGGATTGCAATAGGTCAAAGTTGTTTTTGTATCTCAGTAATTCCTGCGATTGCTAGCTTGATGAGCGTTTAACTTCGCATTAAGAGCAGAAATTAGCGCATCCTATTAATGCGTAGTCACGTTTGTGCGCAAATTCCACAATGAGCCTACTGGACCTGGTGTTTGCATGGAATGCATTCGGGATGTTCTTGATGATGCTTCCGCTCACGCTTATCAGTCATATCAGTAAGTGTAGTTAATGGTTCCCGCTGTGCCTAAATCCCGATGGGCGTTTCGTAGGTGTTCGAATCGTACACAGCGCATGGTACTGGAGCCTTTCGTATATGCATCCTGAATTGAAGTTCGTCAAGGACACCACGTTGCGCATTCTCGCTGATACACATCGCAATAAGGGCATTATCGCTGTCCTGCTGATTGTTGAGGGTCCGGCCACTCCGGAGGCAGTGAAGAGGCACTTGGAGGAGGTTGTCGGTCGGGTGGATAAGGGCGGAAACTTAAGCTTTCCCCGCTTGAAGCAATCGCTGGTAACTCGGTACGGCGTGTACGCATGGAACCAAGAAGGCAAGTTTCAGATGGACCAGAATCTGATTGTGGCCAATTGTACTTTCCGTGGCCGGGCAATTTCGGATATCAATGTACAGGTACTGGCTCCCGCCATCCGAATAATGCATAGCGCTTCATGCTCTTTCTTAGCTGATACCGGTCCGCTTTCTCATAGGAATATGTTAGTGATATAACGTCGAAATACCTCCCAGCTGGGATATCGCCCTGGCAAGTGGTGATAATACCGAGTACAGAACACAAACATTACATCCTACTTAGAATCCATCATATTCTCATTTCCGAAGGCGTGAACATTGCCGATTTATTGCCATTGCAGCCTACTGTCTCGTACAATATTTGGTGAGCCGAATGAGATGAGCCGAAAGTGTGCCCTAATTCACATTTTCCTGAAGCAGGAACAAGCCCTCGACAACCCCGCTTCGCAATGTGTTCAAACAGCCCAGCGGCATTCTGGAACTGCGCGATCGCTTGCAGCAGGACTTGACCAACCATTGGAACGAATTTATTGCCATATACGATCCCTTGGAGAATCCAGAAATGCTGAAATCAGCACCTGGATTCTTCGAATACCTTGCAATCACGATGATCAACATCGTGAGCATTTACAAGGAGTACACGAAAGGCCTAAAAGGCGTAAATCGCGATCTTTCCTCGCGAATCAGCTTTCTATTGAGCACGATCACGCGAGAAAGTCGCAAGCGCAACGTGGTTTTCTACGACTCGTTGCTGAATAGCTTATCGCCGCTAAAGCTGATAAAGAATGCGTTCTTCTACATTTACAAGCCGCTGGTATTCGTTTTATTCCGGCTTCCGGTGAAATTGTACTACGAGATCATTGCCCTCTACACATGCTTGGTTCTGCAGTATTGCGACTACCGCAATACAGTTGGCATTATCTATAACTATGTGCCTCTTGCATATAGAGCCACCAGAGACATTTTCTATTGCGCAAAGATCATCTTTCTGGCTCCGAAGAACATCCTCGAGGAAGTCTTTGCCTCCCAGGAGATAATTCAAACCGTCACGCTTTGTGGCCGCAAAGTGATTGCATGGAGTGAACCAATTAAGACGGAGCTGATTCAACGGATTGCGCGGAACACGAATGTCAGCGAAACGGAAATCATTCTGGCCACTTGCAGCGCCGGCATTGAGCACTACTTCGATGAAGTGGAAGATGTCCAGCCGAAGGAAATATCAATCACAGCACGCAGCATAGGATCGGAGTACTTGTTCCAGCGAGGCTGCAATGCATCGGACACCTGCGGGGGAATGCTTTGCATCAACCTTCCCATCCTCGACTCCAAGCAAGACTCATTGCTGGACAACGTTCGCGTGATCCAGCGGAACGTCGCAAACGCACTTTCGAAGCAACAACTGCCCTACCTGCTAAGCATTCTGCAAAGCAAGTACGGCGTCCTGTCGAAACTGTTTCCGGCAACTTTAGTCGGCATCTTTCTACGTTGCCTATCCCTGAAATATTCCGTCAGCTATACGGAAGTCAGCAATAAGCAAAGGAGCATCAAGCAGATGACGACCTGGGGAAGAGACGTCATTTCAGTGATATATTGGCGACCACCGCAAGCAAACATAAGTAAGACCAGCAATGAACCGCTCGGTAGCTGAGTGGTAACGCAGATGTCCCACGAGCCTAGTGACTTGTGTTCAATCCGTGGCACAGCTTTACTCTTGACTGCCGAGCGGTTAAAGAGAGGACAGTACAACATCTGAAATGGCAGATGTGGTTGCAGTATGTTCCCCATCCCATCCTAATAGCTCAATCCTACATTACCTTCCAAAAAAACTAAGAGGCCGTACAAGGAGGATGTACAATAGGCACAAATAGTAGGGCCTAACTGCTGCATGTGTCACACGTCCTCCAACAAACGAACTAACCAACCAAGATAAGCAGTGGCGTAGCATGGTTATCTGCCACCCAAGGGGGAGGAAAAATTTGCCGCCCCTGAAATAAGTCATTCCATCCAAATAGCCCAAACCTACATTCCATTCCAAAAAACTAAGAGGCCGTACAAGGAAGATTTATATTATTGCCATGAAAAATTGGGTCCAATTCTGAAAAGTTAGCTCTATTACTACTTGCGTAGCCATAATTGACAAGCACGGGCAACACCCAGCTTCGAGTGACTGGACCCTGGGTATATCCTGTGCTTGCCGTCCACCACTGTCTACAGGTACACGATCAGGCACGTTTTCCCATGAATTGTATCATACCGATTATCAATATTTTGCCGCCCGGTGCGGCCCCACCCCCCACACCCCCCACGCTAGGCTACTGAAGACCAGGAAGGCTTGGCGAAGGGCAGATTATGGCTAGAGTGAATTATCTCTTTACAGGCATATCCTTATGCCAATCCTATATTCCCTTCCAAAAAACTAAGAGGTTGTGCAAGGAAGATGTAAAAAAGGCCCAAATAGTAGGGTCTAAGTGCTACGTGTCACACGCCTTCCAACAAACTAACCAATCAACCAAGATCAGCGGTGGCATAGCGTGGTTGTCTGCACCCGGGGGGAGGAAAATTTTGCCGCCCCCTAAATAAGTTATTGCCTATTACTACTTGCGTAGCCATAATTGACAAGCACGGGGAATACTCATCTTCAAGTGACTGGGCCCTGGGTATATCCTGTGCTTGCCCTCCACCACTGTCTACAGCTACGTGATCTGGCACGTTCTACCTATGAATTGTATCATACCAAATATCAACATTTTCCCCCTCTCTAAATGTACCGCCCGGTGCTGCCCCACCTACCGCACCCCCCACGCTACGCTACTCAAGACCAGGGCGGCTTGGCGAAGGGCAGATTACGGCTACAGTGAATTGTCTCTTTACAGGCATATCCTTGTGTCTCAACCAGTACGGCGACGAGATGTGCCTGGCTGTGATGTCGGACGCCCAGTTGGGGCCGCACCATCGTGCCTTGGTGAAGGGGTTCAAGGAGGACATGGAGGAGCTGGCTCGCGTCGTTGGCGTCGAGTACAGCCAGCCCGTATTGTTTTAATTCGCGCTCATCATCCGATCAGATTGCCCGGAGGAATGCCAATATCGCCCGCCGCCTCCACCCCCACACTTTGCGCTCGTCAGTGTCGTCGCTTTTGCGTTGCACGCCGGCCTCTCAAATTCAGTTGACGCCGAACGCTGGATCGTGGCGCAAACCTTTTTGCCGCCGTCGAGACAGGTCGATCGATACTTGATTCACTACATTCACTACGCGTCTGCAAGAATTATGCGTATTTCGCCAACGCCGCCGCCTCCGTCAGCACATAAGCGCTCTTCAGATACCAGCAGTCTTTAATTTATTGCCATTCTGTATGTCGAGCATTGAAATGAGTAACAATATTAAACCATAATTTATTCTGAGACCAGTTACGTTTTGCCCATTTTCGGTAACAGCCGCGCGGTTTCGCGAATGCAATAATTCTGCATCAGGTGAGTGTTGCTGCCAGTCGCCAGAACAAATGTTTCATCACTTTTAACTTGTTTCCTTCCGGTTTTCATCGATGTTATTTAATGCCATTAGCTACCTGAATTAGGTGCGACTCGTAATTTGAATAGAAACGAAACTGATTATCGGTTGACTTGCAACAATCGTTCGGTTATTAGTTGTATCGTAAAAACCCGCTGATTGCTCGCGTGATAACGCTTCCCACAAAGGGGCCTCTATTGATTTTCCGTCACTATTACATTTACAAGCGACTTGTACAATCCGCGTTTTGTTTATCAGTTTCTGCTTCACGCACTGACGACGTATGCTGCTCACAAATATGCAAGTTCTAGGTCTGCCTCAGTTATTAATAGATGCTCTAAAACGCAACTTGTTCGCCGAATAGACATGCAGGGATCACCTTTGCCAAAGAATCAAACGCGCGAGATCGGTTCGCGTCACATTCGCAATTCATTTTAAAAGAGGGTGCTTGTAAGCTTACAGGCAGTGAAGGATTAACATACAAGCTATAAAAGCTATAGCTTAGGGTCATCACTTTCGTGATGTCCCCAAAAAATCAGACTATGTAGACCAGGGACGGCATTTTGGAAATGCATCCTGACCCTTCGGGCCGCACATAAAATGACCCAATCCAACTCTTGGCCGCACATGAAGGGGCTTCGGGTATTCCTCGCTTGTTCATTGTGCCTTGGCTCAGAAACGACCAACCTAATCTTGCGAATCATTTTGGACAAAGTGACCATGGACAAGTAGGGGCAAGTAGGGGGAAGTTTCAGATATGGATGTTTATCTCTGCTGCACGAACTTCGGGTATTCCCCGTCCTTGTATGTCGCGCGGCATCCGGGCCTCGGGTTGACTCTGCCTGACCATTGAAGCCCTCCACCTCCTGCTCTCCTGCGCTTGTTATTCTCAAATTACTTCAAGCTATGCAATTAATGTTATTGTTTGGTCTAAGACCAGTTTTAATGATCATGAGGGTAAAAAAATGTAGACCATAGCAAAACGTGTTTCAAAAATGGAGTAACATCAAACAACATAGATAAATAAGGAACTGCAGTATTTACTGCAAAAATGTTCCGTATTCATCGTCACATAATTATGGACTTGGAAAAGGCGCCATATTTCAAATAGCTTAGAGCCTTGTTTGCAGTGTTTGTGTGGCTATATTTGCCCATACCAAGGTTGTAATTCCTGAAATGGTTACTCTGCAATATGATTTCCGATTAGTGAACCTCCTTGCCAAATAAATCAAGAATATATTTGTTTAGGAAATAGTATCACAACGATCGTGTTTACAATAGGAAAAGCAGGGAACAAGAATGCAGAATAAGGAGGCATTTGTTAGGACGAAAACGTGTGAATTCAATTAAACATTCTTATCATAGTGACTTTAGTAAAGTTAATATTCATAAAGGTAAAATAAGTAAATCGTAAATGTTTCAACAATTCGCTGCCTTTGTCAATCGCAATGCAAATATGAATTTGCATTATCGTATGACAACGACGCAGTTTAACGTCATCATTCAATACAAATTTCAAATATTTTCTCTCAATCTGTGTTGTCCTTGTGGTTGGTCCGAATTGGATCGAGAGTGAATTTGACGATTGACTTCAGTGATAAACAAACTCGTCAGCATTACGTGCAATAGTTCCATGCAGATTGATTGGAGGGATTCTATCAAAACATTCGATCGCATTCAAGGTTGAAGGCCAACGTATTTGGTTACATACATAAACTAAATAAATAGTTATTGCAATTACGTGCACAATCACTGTGGGATCGGCTTACCATGTAAAAGCAAACATTCAACTCTTTCTATTAACCGAAATTGTTTCTAATGATTGCCGGTTATATTTCCGAAACATCTTTTTAGTGCTTCTACTAATGAATCCCAGCCGATTGTGTGAAATCGCTTTCAGTTTATTTTTGCGGTGAGCTTTCAATGTTTTCACTACTTCCAACTGTGCAAACTTATGTCGCTGATAACGCTCATTAAATGTGTGTAAATTGAAACTCAACCGAAATTAAACCTCCAATATCAATTTCAAGTTTAGTTTTATGTCTAGTGGCCAACCTAAATCCACTTTAAGGCCGGCTGGGGCGGTCTGCACCCCCACCCCCTCACATCATGACTCCGCGGGCCACACAGATACGAAATCATGGCAATATTCTCGATGATAAAATAATTATTTTCTTTGTTCGCATCTGGCCTAGAGTGGAATTTCATTTTCTTGGCCCATGTTAAATTTGGCATGGTTATATTGGAGAAAAGGTTTGTAAATAGAAATGGAGGCCTTTAAAGATACATGCGTTGCTTTATTTCCTATAATTCTGCTTGAACATTATCAGCAAGAAAATTGTCTTGAATAATTTAATAATAATATAAGTATACTAGGATATTATCGAGCGACCTCGACATTCTTACGCATTATTAGTACAGTCAGTATAATAAACTGCTCGTAGTACTACTATATATACTATGTATTTACAGAAGTCGAGTTTAAAAGTCGTTGTAGTTGCTATTACAACGCGTTTCGACAACACAATGTCTTCGCCAGCCAGATGACAACCATACAAGTATACAATA